>JASANE010000270.1:0-12547 GCA_030248225.1 Trileptium ribeirensis | reverse complement strand
TATGTTTGTCATCTACTTCGTTCCATTACGTATTGCTGGTGAACTGCAATCGCTGTTTGTTGATAAAACATAAAATTACATGATGCTAGGTTTTGCTGTTCCTACTGTACAGGACCCTACATTGTAAATAAGTTCATTCATATTTTTAGTATTGAGTGGGTCCTTTTTAATGTTAAGTTTGAGTTTAAATTGGTTTAATTTGAGTCAAGTGTTGACTCAATTTGAGTTGAGTTTTGATTCAGTAGTCGGTCCTTTTACAACTTTAAGCATGCTATATATATACATATAGATTATATACATTGAGTTATTTTGAGTCAAACTTTCGCTCAATTTGAAGCAAGATTAACTCAAAACTTGCCTTAAATCGAGGCAATTTTAACTCAAGATTAGTGTTAAAAAGGACAGAATTAACACTCCAAATTTGACTTAACGCGTTTGCAACGTAACTATAATAGCCACTGCTTAGCCTCTACCTCACAGATGTACTGCAATACGGTCACCTGTTCCGCTCGTGTCAAGTCAGGTCTGATTCAGCAGTTTGAAAGCATTCTTCTCTGCACTGCACTCAAGAGAAAGAACGAAGATTTTGCCTTCTTGTTTCTCTGCCCTGCTCCATCGCAGAGACACAGTGGAAACTCAAGCACTAATGTACCAAGCTCTCCGGTTACGATAGCACTAAATTAACAATTAGAATAAAAAGGGTGGAAGGCTGGTAAAAAAGGTTTTGGGCTGCTCTGTACGGCACGTTCATAGTTTGCCCAACCCGAAAACAGAATTTAATGCCGTGTGAACCAGATGTGTTGCTTTTCATATTGGTTTAATATGCAAGTATTTCCATTTCAAGTTAATCGGAATTAGAGCAAATGCGGTTTATGACGACAAAATTACTTCGAAGACACAGTCAAATGGCTTAAGTTTAACTTGATCGCCAGCACATATCTAAGTTTTGTTCGAAACTACATTCTCTGGATAAGACTTTACGGAAAACGCAACTGTAATTAGTCTGTAATATCGGTTTGCCAAGCAGGTCATCACCTATTTTCCAGCACTGTCTTCAAAATTGTATTGTGATTAGCCCTTGATCGTGACCTGGTCACCAGTTATCTGTTCACCGGGTTATTTCCATGACCGAGTTACCGGGTCCATGGCTACGCCCTATTGTGACCCGGACCTCTTTTTAGATTAGACACTTTACTGCACTTGTTTGAAATTGTACGTTGTTGTACACTGTCCAACTATAACGATTGGCATGCAATGTTTGGAACACTTGCTAAGATCGTCAGTACGTATCACCACTAATCGACTGTACTGGGCCGGCGCGCCACAGAATTTATACACTGGTGATATTTATAATAGATAGAAATACAACGTTTTTAGTGAATGTAATATACATCTAAAAGTGATTTCAGGTAAAACATTTTACAATTTTGACGACGATGTCGTGCCTCCAGTAGGTTTTTGCTTTATAAGACTTAATAAATTTTTTCACGTTCACCTGAAATGTAAAATAAGGTGTTAAGCATAATGTTCTCCGTATGTGAACCATAATTTCTTACGGTACGATGATATTTCAAGATATTGTCAACAGACCTAGAAGTTGAAACAAGGAGCTTAGCCCATACGCACCTTTCCTCTAAAAACCAGCACTAAGCTACACAATCGACAATCTCCGTTCTGCAATCTCAATTTAGAACATAAAGCGTATTACAACTCTGTGAGATACCGCGTTCCTGAGAGGTCTAGCGCAATACGCGTGTAATAATGTCCTGACAGATTTTATGCTAACATGATATCTTGTGCATTTAGCCTTAGGGGTTCAGGATAAGGTGACCATTCGCTTTAACTCACAATAAGGCAAAACAGCTGTTTAAGCGTATTATAATTTAGTCATAGATGTGCTAGTGTAGACTGGGTGAACACCATGTTGGTCGCTCCATCAGAAATTTGCCAACAGGGCCAATCATGTACATATATATAGAAATATGTGTGGACACGAGCATGTAGGTTCACCTCCACAGAATTTTACCAACTTCGTTCAGCTTACATGTATATTTAGACTTGTGGTGACCATACAACGGTCGCAAGATGGTATTCTGGCCCCAGCGAGCTATTTTCGATCATACTGCCGCCTACCCTGATTTGTTTGCGTTTACGCGCTATCTTTCAGTTTTTACGGAGTTTATGCTTTGGCAATGTCCAGTTGATATTTATGTGGCACAAACATGTTGCGGTCCTATCGGAGGGCCTATTTCGAAATGCCACCTCCTAATATCAGCCCAGGTTTTGTCAGACCACAATTACCGCGAATTAGGATGGTAGATACTATAACAGATCTGATAATCCATGAAAAGAAAAATTATTAAGATCACAGCGTTCAATAATACGTAAACTTTGTGCTATGGTATTACTTGCCCATAATTCTATGATATCCTTGTTATAAAATAGAGAATGCACATGTGAGCCCGTATTGATATATAATGCTGTATAGACCGGCAGGCAAGGCTGAGTTAACGTATGGTATGTTAATTCAAAGTCTTTGGAATCCCGATACTAAACGAATAATAATCTACTATAGCTTCGAGTTGTTTTGATTGACCTGAGAAATAAATGTGTAATTTCTCACAACTAGCCGAAACACCTAGGTCTGTCAGGGATTGCTCTTATTGAGTACCGAAACATTCAGACTGTTTTAACTTTTTGTCTAGTTAACATTGATCGCAAAGAACATACCCGTAGTTGTTAGAACAGTTAACGCATACAGTACGGCAGCTTGAAACGTCCAGCGAGATTCCAACTGCAAGTAATTACCATCATTTCGAATGTCAACGCTGTCATTAGTAAAGTTACTGTTCCTGCTACTGCTGCTGGTGGTTGAGTACGTTTTTACACTGTCGAATTTAAGCATCATTTCAACTATCGTTGTACCTCGATAGTCACCTTCGTGAACGCGTGACAGATTAATAAGTTGTTTATGAATAAATGCATCCCAATGAGCACGATTTGAAGCAACGGTGTTAGTGGAAACAGACGAACCACCGCCAGCGGAAGTTGCAAAATTAGCCGCTGACTCGATGCTCGATGTTGGTGAATCATAAGACGAATGACATCGAAACCAAGTTTCGTTCATTATATGACTGTACAATGCTTGCAATGCTTGGATTTGAATTGAACGACTTCTAATATCTTCGGATGCTTCAAGCGCTTGAAATATTGCTGCTCCGAGCGATATGTACGCTAGTAGTAGTGTTGTTAGACCGATGTGAGGTAGCAAGATTCGCGATATCTGAAGTTTTAGAATATGTGCAATTTAACAGTATTGGACATTTGTCAACGCATTGAAAAAATATAACTATAACATGGCTCGTATCTATTTTTACCATTTTCAACGTGAGACGAGTCAAATGATTTACCAGATATCATGGGATTAAAGTTTATGATTATTTTCGTATAAATCAGAACATAAAGGTGTAATCTCTATCATCATAAAGATGATCTTCATGCTTCTCAAGGGTAACCCTTCTTACTCCCACATTGGCACCTATGAATTATCATCAGAAATAAATATTCAATTTGTTTTACTGATTTAGTAATTCAGAAAGTGAAAATTACCTTTTTCAGCTTAATCAGACAGCATTTACTTATTGGGTAACTGCAACTGCAGAGTCTAATCTGCCAGAAATTTCACAGTATAGAATATACCCGAGATGAAACTAGTCAGTTTGATCCATTTTCCTGATCACAGGGCCACTTGATAGACTGGGTTGCCAGGTTAAGGAAATATAATATACACAACGCCGCTTGCTTTTTCACAAGCAAATAGGTGTCCAAACCACATTTTATTCACTAGAAATTGGTAAATCTTCTTATGTCAGCCGTAGCAAGATAAATTTAGTTTTAATTTGCACCTTTTTATGTTTCCTGTATTAATTTTCTAGTAAAATTGAACGTACTATGGCAACTTGGCTTCGATGCTGACCATTTTTACTCATTTTCAGTTAAAATCTGCCGTACAGAAACTTAAAATGTAGTATTAACCTCGTTTTGACAAGCAGTGTAATATAATATGTCGTAACTTTCGCTCAGCAGATTCTTGCAAAATTTGAGATAATATTTTTTTGCTAGATAATGCAGAAGTATGGTATTTGTATGCATATATATGTCCTTATGCATATATCTACGGATATATACATATGCATATATGCATATGTATGTATGCAAACGTATTTCCGTATATATATGTGTGTTCCAAGCAGTTGAATTATGTTACAGGTATGCTTTTCCGCGGCACTTCTGATGCTATATAAAACATGACCGTTTTTTGTTGTAATTGCAAAATTATTGTTTAAAATTACAGTTTTGTTCATATGTTCTGCAAGCTCGATATTAGTCCAGACTAATTCTGAAACATAAAAGGGACGCTGTTGAGTAAGCGGTTTCAGAGGAACATTTAGTAAACCAGTTTTTAAAGCAGCAAGACAGTTTTTAAAAACTATTCACCAACCTTTCGAATTTGTCCGCGAAATGTTTTGGACTTGTGCTCATCTTGTCCACCAGTGCTGGATCCGTCGACATCAATAACACCGTCCATTTGAGTCAGCGGGACTTCTTCCCATTTTACGGCGTGGTCTAAAGTAATAAAATTGAAATTGCAATGATAAACTATGGATACCGGCGATGTATATAATATATATTCATTGGTGTATGCATAATGTAAGTCTAAAGGCTTCAATATAAAGCTAAGACCTTTTGGGGTAGCAGATTATGACGGGTCCAGGGAGTATAGGGTCATCGCTTAAAAATGGTGTGGTCCTTGCCTGAATTTCTCAAAGTAAAACACGACCGAAACACTGGTTAGTTGTAGACTTGCAACTCTTTATAAGCTCCACCCGAGTAATTTTGGCCTTTCGTATCGTCTACCGACTGCACTAAACACCGTTACGCAGCACAGGTCCGGCTGTAATAAAAAGCAGTCCAGACTGCGCCCCTCCCGTCAGAAATTCATGGACCCGTCGCTACAGTGATTAACATTTTCCAGTTGTAAATGGCAGTTGTCAATGAAAATTATCAACACAAGCTTATATGTCATCCGTATTGTAGTTGTAAATTTAATTATAAAAGATCATATATTTGTTCATCTTCATGAAATAAAAATCGCTTTTTATATCCTTAACAATTTTATTCTCAAAAAATTAAAAGCTCATTTTATAAGCTATGATGTTTTAATTTTATAAATTTATTCATTTTGTAAATTCAATCCGCAAAGCAGGTTAAATAAGATATATTTTGCCACAGCAGTAATGTATATGAAAAGATTGATCGAACGTTTGAGCGTTTTTAAACTGAAATTCACTATAATATTTATCGATCCACAATATTTGAGTAAATAATATTTGAATATATAATATTCTTCATTTCACAAATTTTCGAGCAAGTCTAACAAGCTCGTATGATTAAACTTTATTCGTTTATACTGTATTGAAAGGATATTAATGTATAGTTTGACGTAGATATAATATATATGAATCGACAATTTTACTATTATCGACCAAATTAACACACAAATCCGTAATTCGGATTCGATAATTCGCATACTGGCAAATGGACACATACGGTATAGGGAACCAAATGTTAACGACGTAAAATCTCTCAAGCCACTGCTACTTATTCCCGAGTAATCACTCGTTTCTTACTATTACAGCAGATTATTCTTTGTTATAATATATATACATATATATCAAAGGATAAAAATATATATTAGAAAAAAAGTGTTTCATTTGTTATATTATATTATTATAATATATATACATATATAAATCAAAGGGTAAAAATATATATGTGGAAAAAGTGATTCATTTGTTTGTCGTAGCTGAACAGAACATTCTCAAACATTTTTTCTTTCCTAATGTTATGCAAGCATCATATTACTAAATCCTAGCCTATCAAGTTTCTGTAATAAAAAAATTTTTTTTAATTAAAAGTAATATCCAATGTAGTTGCACAAAAACTGATTTGAACAACGAAGAATCTGCATAGTCCCTAGTAGTGGAAAACGTTAATTGCAAAATCGTTGTCAAGATGTTTAAACTTGTTTTTTCATGCATATTTTCGTAAACTCACATTAACTTATTAAAATTGGGATCAAAATGAGTTATAATTAACTGTAGCACTTCGCAATTCCGCTACACTCATCTTCATGCAATCTGACCTGGGCAAGCACAAATTCACTGTTATTAATATTATATTAACACAGCAAGCCTAAGTCTTTAGTAAAATGAATTTGCCTTGCACAGAGCTACTGATATACTAAAAATCTAAATAGCATTACATTTCCGTCACATCCTTGCCGCAGGCTTTGCAGTCCGTCTGACTAAGTATTATATGCTAATCTGCTGATTTGCACAGGTCTTTTGGAACTAATCTACTAATCCGACCGCTTGAGAGCGTATGCCATGCGACAGCGAGATGCGGCAAGAGCGTATGCCATGCGACAGCGAGATGCGGCAAACTATCAAATTTACCTCATCAAATTTAAGGCAAAATATTAATGTATTCTGCTAACCTGATGTAGCTGCAAGTTGTATTGTCAACTTTATAAAGTTTCTACATTGTATATATCGAAATATATATCGAGGGATCTCTGAAATCCGGACCGCACCCACCCAAGGCCCGGCTACATCCCCTGACAAGGCACCCAAGACTGTCCGGACCCTCTGGAAGGCGTCATCTTCGGCACCCGGAATAGTGTCCACCGAAGTTAAATTTTTAGGTCCAGTTTGCCTTGGCAGATATTATATATTTGACAAATTTTGACATAAACTATCACATAAGCATTCGTTCGACGATTTAGTTTTACTTGCTTGGTATGCGCTGGGTTAGCGGAATTAGGCTTATAAATAGTAAAATAGAAGTCAAGAAAGAAATAAAAATCACGAAATGTTATATACATCTCAAATCCACGCGTAGTTGTGACGATTTGTAGATAAAACTAGTTTCCATGGATTTTCCGTTTTACGCTCTGAATTCATCATTGAAGACACAGATGACTAAGATGTATTTCCAAATGGCCTTAACAGCATACTGCTGTGACACACTTTTATAAAAATCTGTTTTTAAAAAAAGTATGCACTGTCGGGCAGTTTAGCTTGCTATATCTCATGTCGCACCAAGATCTTGAAATGCATATATAGACACATATCCGTGGTTTATATATGTATTACATATATAGACGGATAGATTACCATTGCGGCATAAGCAATGCAACAGAACATAATGTGACTTACGACCTGTTGTCGCTGTGAGCACCACTGACAAATTCCTGATTTGTTGATAATGTGCGGTTGCGAAAGCCATTATAGCATGTTATGATTTAAACTTAATGAAATACAGTTCATTAAGAAAACTTTGTAGCATTATATTTTTGTTGTCCTAATTATTCTGCTTTACACTGATAGCTTGATGAAGTAGTGTTGTTTTTAAATAGCTAGTAATGATGTAATGCATCATCTACGCTAAGATGCGTGCGCCAGTGCCAAATTATGTCACGCGTTCAACTAAACTAGTTCGGGTGAACTATAGTTTAGATGGACTACTGTGGTACATTTTTATAGCTTAGCTAGTTTTAATGTGGCAAACAGGGAACTTAGCTAGGCTCTGCGTGACAAACGGAGCGTCCGGCTGAACTGTCAATTGAGAAATTTTATTTAGCATTGTAGTTAGTGTAATAGCATTTTTTCTATAGTATTTAGTAATTTCACACTAATTCTAAGTTATATATTTGTTTTAATATATACAATTAACGTTTTAAGCTGTATGCCGCTTTTGGGGCATTATTTAAATAAGTATAGTAAAACGTAATGTTCGCGGACCAAATAGTCTCTGGCTTTAGTTATAGGGGCTCAGTTGAACGCCTGTGATAAAAGCACAATCCAGCTCGATACTCAATGACAAATGCACGGCGTAGCTAGGCTATTCAAAATTTTAGTAGTCGAGCTTAATTGTATGCATGACATAGTAGCTAGCCCATTTGAACGCGTGACATAATTAGGACCATGCGTACGCATCTTATTGTAAATGATGCATAACAACTGTTGTTACTGCTATATATGCCTACCACATGACGCATTGCTTCAAGAAAGCTAAACATATACACGTTTTTATTTCTACATTTGCAATACAAGATATCAGTCGCAAAATACCGTACAAAATTCAGTTTAGTGTCTTAGGTGTTGCCAGATTCTGGTACTTTTAGTCTGTTCGTTAATTTTGCGGTATAACTCCAGTTACGCAATATGCATACCAATTATATTTAGTGCAACTAAATGTTGCGCTAGCACCACTGCGAATGTAATATCGGTTTTATTCTACAAGTATGACAAGGAACCTTTTTGAAAAATAAAACGCGACGATCCCGATAGCCTAGGTATGCATAAAAACTGTTTGTACATATTTGTTTCCATTTTGGGGGTTCCAAAGACAATGCAAAATGCAAAAAAATAGCAAATGCAAAATAAAATACTATAGACGCATAAAACAGAAGCAGACATAGACCTAGCGTCCGGTAGGTAGGAATAACAGCAAACTAGATTTATAGTGTTGTAGTCAAAACTTACAGATTATGTCATAAATTTAATATTTCTCTTTTATCTACACTTTGAATATTAATATATTAGGCTACCAAATATATTTCAAATTATTCTGCTGCAATTTTTAGACTACCATGGGTCTACATATTTAGCAATCGAAGATAAGCCTACTCAAATTACAATTCTAAAAGGTAAGGGCCCGAATCTGGTTGGGTTGGATCGGACGTAATGCAAATAGAAACTTGTATCCCACAGATAACCTCGTCTACAAATGACACCCCAACTTAGTTTGCTGTTCGCTGCTTGAAAATAATACTAAGTAGGCTTATTACTCAGTAAATAATTTTCATCTGCCCGTCTGCACAACATATATATAATCAAAATCCAATTTTTGAATTCCAAGGGTATCAATTTGTTTTATTTGAATCTTTTCTAAAACAAGTAACGCAAACGGAAACACCGTCTACAAATGACATCCTGAGCTTAGTTTGCAATTGACAGATGAAAATATTAAGCCTTTGTATTAACTCTGTGGTTTCTATAACATATCCAGTATAACTGTAATAGATATTGAGAACATGTTGCTCTCAGAACGGACACATGTTCCATTTGAACGCAAACAACAGCTAAATGTAAACCTAAAAGTAAACATTTGAAACAAATAATTCAGCAGCTACGATAACCCCATGATGCTTTTCTGTAGCATGATCGGAGAAAATAGCGTATTGGGTTTGCTTGTGTTGTTATTTGTATGATTATATCATGAATGGCGTAATTAGAGACATTTGCCTGAACGACACCGTTTAAAAATTATATAGCATGTATACCTTAGTGAAAAAAGCGTTTGTTGCTTGGCATACAACAGAAGTGGAACAATGTCTTTATTTGTACAATATTTCGAGAAAAGCAGGTTTGTTTTTATTTGAACAGTACCTATGGTTTGGTCGTCAATTGCAAAATTAAAAACCAAAACCGTATTTATAAAATATGCCGATCACTATTGCGTTGCTAAATTGAAATGTTTTTATTGGTGGTATTAAATATGATTTGAATTTCTATCTACACCTTCACAATATTAATACAAATGTCGTTCTTTTGATGTTTTGACTCTGTTATCAATATATATTAAAAAATGGTCCTTCATTACTCAATACCGAGTGAGCACAATATTTTCCTCGGTAAACCCTACTGGCCAGAAGCAAAAATATTGTTCAAACAACATTGTTTGTCTATGATTTTTCCAGAATTCAACCATTCTTGTATCGTTGTATTCATGAAGTTTCCGGGAGAAACCAGTAACAAATCTAGTATATACAAATTTTCGAATGTGCAAAAGAATAATTTTGATGTTGCTACCATGGTATGTTCAATCGAAGAAATTGTTGATCTTCTACAGCAGTGTTTATTCGCTGTATCTCTATCTAAAAATAACGACGGAATATTATGATAAATATATCAATGCGATTGTAGCGTACATTTTCAAAATGTCCTGACATGGATGTATTCAATTATTACATTCACATGTGTAGCAAATTTGTTATGTGCTCAATTTAGTTCTGTACTAGACGCCAATTGGTTATCAGAGCCTCGTTATCATTATTGCCAATTTCGAAGTGCAGGATTCACTGTGTTACGATTGACTTACCACAACGGTGCATGCATATCTTAGAACGCACAAACAGTTATGCTGCAAAAACCGTGGTTAATCTTACTGTAAACAAAGCTACTAGATGCCAATAATTCATCAGAGTCTCGTTATGATTATTGCAAAGTTCCAAGTGCTGGATCCGCTCTATTACGTTTGACTTACCACAACGGTGCATGCAAATCTTAGAACTTTACAAAGGCTATGCGACGACAACATGTGGATAATCCAACAGTAAACAAAGCTACATTTATCTTTCAATGAAAACAAACCACGATTACAATCGCATGATAAAGTCATACATGCTCGTAGGGGTAGGATTACCCCTGTGAGGCTCCGACCGAGCACTTCTCCCCAAAGGTCCCGTTATCCTCCTGCCTGACAGGCCACTCAACACCCGCCTCTGAAGTAGGCGCACCCCCTTGCTGACCGCCTCTACTTCCCCAATGGGAAACCTGAAAGCCTACCCGTGGGAACTGGCTACGTCCACTTGCTACGTTCTACATCTCTAATTGATGTTAGACACTTGTGCTGTAATTCTAATGTTTAGGGTGCAGAAATTGTCATTATGCATGCAGTATACATTCCAAAAGACGATACTGTTTTTGTGATACAAGTCTATCTTGTGTTCAAGGCTTCACAGATAAATGGTAAAGACAAAATAAAACACCCAGCGTCATATTGAATTTAGGAAGTTCACATTAGCTTCTTTAGGGCAAAGTATAATAAAATCATGTCGAAGACGGGAAAAAACGCAATCAACAGGATTCTAAAAGTGTACCAAAAGCCAGAATATTTTTCTCTTTAAAACGTCGTAACTTGATTATGCCGTTTGTCCTGGAACCATTCCGGTCTACTCATATTATAGCCCCGGCACAGCTCGCAATAATCTCCACACAATTATCTTATTACAAGTCACTCAATATCTGTAAAAAGGCTAACACTGAAGAAGACAAGCTGCTTAGATCCACAAAGGTTTAGTATTTTCAAGTAAATGTTAGTAAGCAGTTATACAGTTTGATAGTTGATCGTTTTTTATAGATGGTCATATACAGGTCATAATTTTGTTCGCCTGCTACTTAGTTTGTTACAAGTTTCAAAATATCGCTGCTACTATTCGAATACAACATTGAAACTCTTCACACGAAACAGATACACCTCAGTTTGTTTAAAATGACAGTTCGTATGTTTCTTTCAGATTTGTCACAATGAACACCATAATACATGACGATTGAGGCAGGCTAAGGATGTGGCGACGGCTAACACATGGCAGCTCTATTCTAGATAACGTGCTGGAATGAATTTTTTACGCTTGAAATAATTTTTTGTTGCCAAAGTATAATTGTTTTTAATATGAGATTGGGCTGTTCAAATCTAAAGGCGGTAATCACACTAGTAGTGCGTGAGCAAACTTAAGGTAACCCCGCCGACCATCTTATTCTGTTATTACCGATATCTAACCGTAAACCCTTGTTACGTTAAACAGGCTTCATTTCATTCGGTTTTTCGCAAGCCGAAAATTGGCAAAACCAAATTCAAGTGCCAGAAATTAGATCTTGTGTTCGAAAAGAATTTTGGCGATTTCAGTTTGCAGAAATTCTGTTCCCTAACGTATTACCATTTAAATTTGGATTATACAGTGTTTGCGAACAAATTTCATGCAATAGTGACGTCGCAATGAAATCGACAAATTTTCGTTCTCAAACATTTGGGTAATTTTACTTCAATTTTCGCCAACACAAAATGGTTAGATTTTAATCGAGAGTGCTGTGTTCGCGAAGAGTTTTACGCCGAATTTTAATTGACCAAAAAGCGTTCCGTAACAAATTTTATCCAAAAATATAAAATAGGATGGTTACTGGATTACTTTAAGTTTACTCGCGCATAATATACCCCCAGATTGATATTGGCGTCCCTTTCCAGTTTGATATTGGCCCCGCTCCTGTTTTATATTGGTGCCATCCTACAGTTTGATATTAATGCCCCCTCCAGTTTGACATTGGTGTGTCCCTTCAATTTATTGTTGGTTGCCCTCCAGTTTGATATTGGTGTCCCCTCCAGTTTGATTACTGAGAGCTGTTAAAAATTTCCTAGAGTCATGCGAGTGGAATCGGATTGCTTAAAGTAGTAGAGGTATCTGAACTTCGTAGGATCACTGAACTTGGTAGGCTTATTCAAATTTCGTAGGCTTCTTAAAAGCTATGATACAACGGCATTACAATTGCCCGAAATAGGCAGGTCCGCAGAATTAAACGTTCCTAGTTACCATGAGATTATAGTTGAGATAGGCCTAGGTAAATCTGGCATTTAGTTATTGGTT
>JASANE010000269.1:0-24234 GCA_030248225.1 Trileptium ribeirensis | reverse complement strand
CCAATAACTGAAACTCGAAATTAGCGAAAACAATAATATCTCCACAACGGCTATTCTGCTATATCGTTGAAATGGGGCGCAATTTGTTGAGAAATTATTATTCCTCTGTGTAGCCGTTATGCTATACTACTCTTTTTATGATTTACGTTGCACGGTAAAAGCAATACGAGTTGTTTAAGGGACCCGCCACCTCTGAGCACGTCAGCCTCTGCTTGCTTCTACATTATGAGGGCGGTGGATCTCCCCATTACGCCATCCCCCCACACTACTCTCTGAAGTCCCCAAGTTCAGCCACACCCCACTAAGAATATCTTCCATGTTTGGTAATGATTCAGAATGTACAAAAATAAAAATAAGGAATGGGAAACACTTATTAGTAGGCTCGTGCTGATTTAAAAAGGCAATTACGGTTCATATCATCGGCACAATAGAAGCCTTCCGATATATATTCTTAGTACCTCCATGAGCACAAATCGTTTGTAACTGTTGAAGAACACTGACTGATATCCGCCAAATCTGCAACGCCCATCCAACCACCTAGTCCATAATCCAACGAAACCGATTTACATTGGCTAGGTGACTTGGTAGCGATGCCGAAACAGAGGTTTTTAAGTCAATATGGCAGCATCCAGACACCACGCTGGCGCTGTAACAAAAATGCACCTAAGCGTACATAAGATAGCATTGTCACTAAAGATATCGTGTTTCTAAAGCACGGATATGGCGCAGAGGTGTAGGACAACGACTGCCAGAATTTCAGTATGTCCAATGGCGTCAAATCCTATGGAGGCAAGCCACAGCAGATGGTTTTTCAGACAAGGTCCAAATTTATGACTCCTAACAATACCACCAGTACCAAAAATGTCAACACATAGCAAAAACAAGCCAATCTCTGTGTAGCCTATATCGTCTGTTGCTATTGCGGTTTCATACACGGCAGGATTGTTACATTCAATAGGCCTATGTGACCCAAAATCCTAGAAAATTACAAATACAACCGCAACCTTTCCAGTGATATGGGTCAAATTGCACATATTTTGATATTAATTTATCTTATGCAGCTTTGCACATCGTTGCGCGCACATGATTGTGCCAAAATAAATTTTAGTTGTTTAGCTGAATGTGAAAGCTTAAGTATGCGAAAAGTGGTTATATTACATATTCAACGCCCGAAATTCTTTACCTTAGAGACGGGACAGGCTACTAGTTACCAAAAATTACAACTTACCAATCGTCGCGATTCTTTAGCTTTTTGCACAATTCCTGAAATTTTATAAAATATGCGTAATCGTAACAGTTAAATAAAATATGGAATTTCTGAGCGTTTATAGTTACAGATGCAGCGGAAAATATTTGAGATAGGTGTAGATAACCGGCCTCTCCACAGGATCAAAATTTTACCTGGAGGGGCATTTAGCTGCTCCCAGCTTATAATCCGTGAACCGGAAATACCTGTCGACATCCCCCAGCTTACCTGGA
The DNA here is from genome assembly GCA_030248225.1 of Trileptium ribeirensis. Taxonomy (NCBI): domain Eukaryota; kingdom Metazoa; phylum Nematoda; class Enoplea; order Enoplida; family Thoracostomopsidae; genus Trileptium; species Trileptium ribeirensis. The sequence goes on along the minus strand of JASANE010000269.1, from coordinate 22,755 downwards.
GAAAACCGTACCCCCTGGTCAACTGGGGGCTTTATAGTTGTATTTCTGTAGTTTTCAAGCATACATAACATTTTTATCATTGTTTTTTGATATTGATTGTTTATGCAGGCTTCACTTCACTGCCTGTCCACAGCCCTCCGAAAAGTGGGGGAAACTTCGGGGAGGCCCATTTCATTCTCGGGATAACTTTTGCTTAAAAATACTAAGTACTTCCATATTTTCATGCATTTTTACTACCGTGAATGTATTTTCAAGCTAAAAACAATATTTTAGCATTATAAATAGTGGTAATTAATGTTTAATAAACAATTTGCAAACAAAAAACATAAATTTTTAGACAAAAATTGTTTGGAATAATTAGTCGAACATGGTGGTTTCGGCCGAGTGGGGGACGGACATGGGGGAAAATGTCACTGACATGGGGGGATTTGGAAAGCGGGGGGAACCTTCACTGTGGACAGGCCAGTAAACAAGGGGCAAGGTCAATCGTTCAAGGTTGCAGACCTCAACATTACTAAGCCCGTATTTTCACATCGTCAACTTTACGTGGGATGCTAACGCGTTGGTAAGTCTGGCGACCTTTACATCTGCTCGCCACACAATCAGACTCGCAATGTCGTCTACTAAGAGGCCCTGCAGAATTGAGGCCGAATATATAAGGTTTGAATGTACGGCTGAATTGCAAAATTGTTAATATCAATGTTTGAGACTACGTTTATTATACGCAGACTTGCCTAATGCCTAAATCTTGTTTTTTAGATTGCACCGAAATCGCATAACGCCCGGTCATTGAAGTCGATGCGACTATGTGGGCTCGACATTGGCACTTCAGTTCATAACTGCCTTCGACAAATCCATCGCATAGTTGGCTTACTTCACGCGTCGTTGATTTAGCCGAATCTCACATTATACCGCGCGAACTACATGCGGACATTATATTTACGAAGGGGGCGTACGAGAAATCTGGCAATATTAAAAAACAACAAACATTTTTGCAGTAATGTGTAGCAAAATTGTCACCTGTCAAGAGAACACATCGTAGTTTATGTGTGTATTAGGCGAACGATTTTTGAGTGCTTTGAAAAGAAGCCAGAGTTCATATGGTATGTCTGTATGTTGGTTCTCTATACTGTCGCCTGAACCAAAGTCAGGTATTGGTTCACAATGATGAGAACGACTTACGGCTTGATTGCAGATGCCAAAGTTAATGAACCCCGATCTAGATGGATTGTTGTCTATTAGGTTCACTGAGTTTGGAGAATTCGCAATTTCGAGCCTTCGATATAACCTATGCAAAAAAACTCACATAGGTAATGCTAATCAATTCGTCAGGCTACTATGCCGCAAAGCTTTTCCTCGCCCGGGCGGCGCCGGGTATCCCAGCTAGTATAGCCATATGCGGCGTGTTGGTATTAACTTCACCTGCCAGGTATGCTGCAAGCCCTCAAGATTGTTTTTAGTGGACACTTGGGATCCAGACGACACTAAATTGGTCTTATCTTTTCAACGACTAGAGCAACATACACTCGGAATTCACTTTCTTGGCGATGAGACAATCCGTAGTGTATGTTCACCCCGGTTATTGTCAAGAGGCGTTAGACTGCCCTTTTATTAAACTAAGACTAAACTCAATGCTATGGAGGAAAGGGAACAATTTACGAGCGATATTAGTTATTAGAATAGTTTAAACTATAACGACACCGGCATAAATCTAGCGACATGGTACTATGTCACTCGTCGCCACAATAATATGTGTTTCCCTGCGGGATCCAGACGACACTAAATTGGTCATATGTTTTCAACGACTAGAGCAACATACACTCAGAATTCACTTTCTTGGCGATGAAACAAGTCCCTAGTGTATGTTCACCCCTGTTATTGTCAAGATGCGTTAGACTGCCCTTTTATTAAACTCAGACTAAATGCTATGGAGCAAAAGGAACAATTTACGAACCATATTAGTTATTAAAATTGTTTAAACTTAAACGACACCGGCATAAATCTAACGACCTGGTACTCTGTTACTCATCGCCACAATAATATGTGTTTCCCTGCGCGATACATTTTAATACATAATAATGAATCAGCTACTTTACAAATGCGTTGTAAATTTGTATTTGTGTGAAACTTTTAATGTGTGTACAAATTGTATAATGTGTGTAAAATTTGCGTATATGAGAGATTTATTTCTATACGTTTCTATTTCTGCGCATTGTACACTTTGCGCAGCGCGTAAAAACTATAAAACTACATGTTTTGAAACAGAAGAATTCCAACCACGCTTACCTAAAAAAATCTAACCTGCGTTTTCGATGCCAAACATTATATGCAAAGATGATTCATAACGAATTAAATTTTTTTTAATTTGGTCCACCCATTACGCAGTTATGGTGGGCATTCTCTCGATCATATTAAGTACGTATCATTTTAAATCTAAATATAAATGATTCTGTGAATAGTTCTTTTAAGAAATTTGATGTTGGAGAGTTAAAGGAGAGAAAATAAAATTTTGTTTTTTAATGCTACGGTTTTCCCTGCTGCTATACAAATAACACTAGCACGCTGCGTAGACAAGAGCGCCGTAATTTGAATGACTAAAAGTGTGCAATTATCCACATTTTTCTTGATCTTTAAAAAGACAATTTTTCCAAGAAACTCACAGAGCAGTGCTGGCTCCACTCTTAAAAATTAGCTAAAGAGCTAAATTTACTACAAAAACAGAGATTAAGCCCAATTTGAGCAATATTTTACTTAAAGATATTTTGCTAAAATTAATGGATTTTAAATTATTATTTCGCATCAATTTGACAAAATACTATAGACGTTTTCGATATAACAAAATGCGGAAGATATTCTTGATATTGAATTTTTGAAAACACCTCCATGGAATAAAAAAACAATTTCTTAGATGTGTCCAACAAAATGACATATGCGTTACATAAAACCCTCAATCGGGAAACTGTAGTTTAAAACACTGAGCTCTCCAAATTGGAGGGTGGGCGTGGGCGGGGCTCGCTGCATTTTTCGGTTCCACTAGTTCAAAACAGGTGCAATGGTTCACGCCCCCTGGCCAAATTTTGGGTCCAAAGTACATAAAATTTTATCTAATTTTGCACTAAAATTTCTTCCGGGAGCCAAAAATTTCTAAAATTTTGTCAGAATTTGCTTCAAAATAGCTTCTCTATTAAAAACGTTTTGGCATTGTTTCTGACACGATTTTTACCCGTTTTCTCTTGGCAAAATGTCCCTTGGTAAAATAGAGCTTGGAACCAGGGGCTACGCGGTTCATGCCCCCTGGCAAAATTTTCAGCGAATGAAGAACCCAGATAACACATTTCGGCTTATTGTGTGGACACTTTGTCCCACAAATTTGTTATTACCAGCGCGAAAGTCGCTTCGCGCCGGCGGCATGTCAGAGTGGGAGTGCGGCCCACGTTTTTCGAAAAAACATGCAGACAACGCTCAGTCTAGTCGTGCCCGCACATGAAAAACCCGAGTTGGAAACATGTAGACCACCACAACCGTGAACATAAATAAGGTCTTACTGAAAACTTTGTTTTTTTAACTTTTAAAAAGTCAACTTCTTTCTTATGGGAGGCTATTTAACTTTTAAAGGGTCAACCTCTTTCTCATAGAAGGCTATTTAACTTTAAAAGGGTCAACCTCTTTCTTATGGAAGGCTATTTTTTGCAAGAGTGCCTGCGTAGTGGGGGAGTGCACCCCGCTAAAATATTTTTCTTGTCAATATGTACCACAAACTAAAACAAAACTATTTTGTCAAAGTCCATCAAATCGTCCTCGAAATATTGCAAATTTTACGGTTTTTCAGTTTTCGCAAGCTAGGCTAATATCTTCATAGCGGGGGTGTACCGCACTAAACTGGCTAGTCCAAAGTAGGGGCCCGGCATTTTCGGCCGCCCGCCGGTAAAACGGAGGTACCCCAGGGCAAAAATTCGGGTACCCCGGGCTCAAAGCCACCCGGCTGAGAAAAATTATTGTCTAAATGCGACCAATCCGGCAAAAAAATTGGCCCCCACGACAAAATCCGGCACCCCCGGCAGGTGAGCCGGGGGGGGGGGCGGCGGCGGCTATAATTCCCGAGGTTTGGACTAGCCTAAAAGGTATTTTTGTGTCCACATTTTTCTCAGCAAGGCTGATGAAAACGAAATATTTCTCGATAAACAATATTCCGTCTCCGAAATATGACCTTATACAAAACTTGGGACATTAAGATAGTTTATGGTCCCCTTATTAGGGGGTACGTCCCTTTTGAAAAAGTTCCTTGATGCTTTCGGCACGTCCCTTTACATTAAACAAATGAAACAAAAAAGTTTGTCAAAATCCATGAAGCAGTTGAAATGTTATACACTATTGAAACCTACAAAATGACATTATTTTTTATTCAAAGGGGTGGATTGTGAAAAAACGTAGGGATGCCCAAAAATATTGTTGCCTTTGTTTTAATGAAATGAAACAAAAAAGTTTGTCAAAATTTATGAAGCTGTTATAAAGTTACAGCATTAAAACCTATAAAAAAAGTTTGTCAAAAGCCATGAAGCGGTTGAAAAGTTACAGAATTAAAACCTATAAAATAAATAACACTATTATTTTATCTAAAGGGGGTGGGTTGTGAAAAAAAGCGTGGGATATGAGCAAAAATATTGTTCCCTTTGTTTTAAAGAAATGAAACAAAAAAGTTTGCCAAATTTGTGAAGCAGTTGCAAAGTTACAGCAACAAAAACTATAAAAAAGTTTGTCAAAAGCCATGAAGCGGTTGAAAACTTACAGCATAAAAACCTATAAAATGACACTATTTTTTAATTCAAGGGGGAGGTGGGTTTGTGAAAATAGCAAAGGGGTGCCCAAAAATATTGTCCCTGCATTCCCACATGGATTTCCTACCCAGTAAAAAACCGCACAAAAATCCATAAACGGTTTCAAACGTTATGGTCAAAAATATGTGACAAACCCAAAACTTGGAACACAAACAGACATACGGCGATTACATTATAAGATTTTCGCGAGTTAGGGGAACATGTTGTTAGCGGGGGTGTACCGTACTAAAATGTTATTTTTTTAGTCAAAGGTTTTGGGTTGTAAAAAAGCATTGGAGATGTTCAAAAATATTGTTCCCTTTGCTTTAAAGAAATGAAACAAAAAAGTTTGTCAAAATCCATGAAGCAGTTGAAAAGTTACAGCATTAAAACCTATAAAAATACATTTTTTAATTTAAAAAGGGGTGGGTGGTGAAAAAAGCTTAGGGGTGCCCAAAAATATTGTTCCTGCATTCCCATATCGATCCAGCAAAAACCGCATAAAATTCCATAAGTGGCTTCAAAATTATGGTCAAAAATATGTGACAAACCCAAAACATTAGACACACATACAAACAGACAGATATACGGCAGTTACATTATAAGATTTTCGCGAGTTAGGGGAATATCTTCTTAGCGGGGGGTGTACCGCACTGAAATTTTATTTTTTGTGTCAACATTTTCCCCAGGCTGATGAAAACGAAAAATTTTCTGAATATTCATTATTCCGTCTCCGAAATATGACCTTATCCAAAACTTGGGACATAAATATAGTTTAAAGGGGGTCCACTTATTGTGGTTATATCCCCTTTGGAAAAGTTCCTCGATGCTTTCGGCACGTCGCTTTGCATTAATGAAATGAAACAAAAACAGTTTGTTAAAATCCATGAAGCAGTTGAAAAGTTACAGCATTAAAACCTATAAAATGACACTATTTCTAATTAAAATGGGGGTGGATTGTGAAGAAAACGTATGGGATGCCCAAAAATATTGTTCTCTTTGTTTTAATGAAACGAAACAAAAAAATTGTCAAAATTTATGAAGCAGTTGAAAAGTTACCGCATTAAAACCTTTAAAAAAAAGTTTGTAAAAAGCCATGAAGCGGTTGAAAAGTTACAACATTAAAACCTACAAAAAAGCACTATTATTTTATTCAAAGTGGGGTGAGTTGTGAAAAAAGCGTGGGATAGGACCAAAAATATTGTTGCCTTTGTTTTAAAGAAATGAAACAAAAAAGTTTATCAAAATTTATGAAGCAGTTGAAAAGTTAAAGCATTAAAACCTATAAAATGACGTTGACACTATTTTTTAATTCAAGGGGGAGGGTGGGATGTGAACAATTACTATCTCTGCATTCCAATATCAATTTCCTACCCAGTAAAAACCGCATAAAAATCCATAAACGGTTTCAAAAGTTACGGTCAAATGACGCTATTTTTAATTAAAATGGGCGTTGATTGTGAAAAACGTAGGAGAAGCCAAAAATATTGTTCTCTTTGCTTTAAAGAAATGAAACTAAAAAGTTTATCAAAATTCATGAAGCAGATGTAAACATTAAAACCTATAAAATGGCACTATTTTTCAATTCAAGGGGGTGGGTTGTGAAAAAACGTAGGGGGTGTCTAAAAATATTGTCCCTGCATTTCCATACCGATTTCCTATCTATCACAAAACCGCATAAAAATCGATAAACGGTTTCAAAAGTTATGGTCAAAAATATGTGACAAACCCAAAACTTGGGACACACATAGACAGACATAAGGCAATTACATTAAAAGATTAAATGGGATTAGCAGTACCACAATTTGTCCCACTTTTAGCATTCCGTTCAGAAATTTATAAAATATATTGAATAATTTTCCTTAAGGTCCGATGCAACCAGTTTCAAGTCTCTTGCGGTATACTAAATTCTTATGTAACATCCGTATTGCCTGTGCGCTCATATGTAGTATATATACCCTCTGAGGTCTGGACCACCGATGGCCCACCTTATCCGCCGCCTTTGACGGTGCCGAAACCATAGGTGCTTATTGCGGCCCGACGGCTCCGCGCAACTGCCCCCCGCCCCGTCTGTACTCTTTTGTAGACCGAAAGCCTCCCTTCCGGGAGACTTGGTACCACCACCTGGGACCTCGGAACTTGAGCATATATCGTCTAGTAACTCAAGCCGGCAGGAAACAGCTGAATTGTCTAGTCTGCACTCCGTGACTTGCATGCGGATTCAAGGTGACGCAGTTTACACAGCAATCAATAGTTAAAGGCATTTTTGTTGCGCAGGTAGACGTCAAAAGCCATCTCGATTGATAAACATTTTAGCCTGCCTAGCATCTTCAAGGTAGCAGCGATACAATATCACAATACATTGAGTCCAATGCAAAAGTTATTTTTAAAATATTTTAACTCCAACGTACCTTTATTTGTTTTACTATATCTGGTGTAGCTTTATAAAACCAGATTCTGGTTCCAGATATTCCCTGGAGTACAGGTAATTTGTTGTGGTTAGTATATTATTGAGCGTGATAAACCATACCCTAGGACCATGTAGGTCATACATTCAATGTCAATAATAAAAGTTTTGAGAAAGCAGTTTCTGAGCACTAAACAACACAATGGATAACAAACAAGAATTTTATGTAAGTATCATGACTGTACACAATGATTCTAAATAAACATACGCTGTATGCATTATGAAATCAGAATGACAGATTATCGCAAAAACTTTATCCCTCCTGTGAACGAACACAGACCACCTGAGACGATGTTCAAAGAAGCACTTTATATGTACAGATTTTGACCTTAGAAATTCTACTTTCAAGTGATGTGAAACTTCTTGTTTGAAATATTTTATTGGCGTTGGATAGAGATCAGTAGAAACGAATACGAAACTCGTAAGTTATATATCACAGACTTTTTAACAATTTTCCCTGAGATATTCTATTATAAACTGCTAACAAAACCTCGCTCACCCTGTTCAAAGGAGTCTTGCAAGGAACGAATCGAGTACCAAATACTCGGTCGCCAACACACTGGAATATATTCCACCTGAAACTATACATCTAATGTATATATAGAGTATTTTATATTCGCGAAATTAGTGAACAGAATACATTTATATACCAAAAATAAATACTTAAAATTGTATCAATATTATGGAACACAGTTATCCAATTCGCAGAAAAAAGCAGAAATAACGTCAAAATTCTTGTTGGAAAGACAGTAGAGAGAGTATATAGTGAAAATAAACTACGTATGCCTAGTTTTATAATTATTCTGAACAGCTAAATCAGCTTCTACTTGTGGTGACCCCTAGACGCATTACAAAACTTCTAATTCTAGCTGTGAACTTTTGTATTGCGACGACCAGAAACTGTGCACGACTGCAACCTCCTGAATAGCACCCAGCACGGAAGACCAGAATACCTGAGCTTGACCAACAGTAATTAGTTAACAATAGGATTTCTGAAGTCTCATCCTATCCATCATACACATTTTTGACCAATGGTGACTAAACGTGTCTTTGGCGAATGATGTGACTGTTACACCAATCTTTCGAATAGCATGTAGTTAAAACTCTCTGTACTGATGGTAGTTCTAATAAGTTACTTAAAAATGTTCATTTGTCCCTGATAGAGCGTAATAGGTCATACCATCTACGTGAATTAAAGACCTATAAGCCTAGCCCAATTATGTGACAGTCCAGCAGATTACCCAAGCTGTGATATTCTTCAAAGCTTATAGTACGCTGCCATATTTTTTTACCAGAAAACCTCTCAATGATTATTAAATCTGTGAGATACGAAATTAGGTCACAGTGTTAAGACACAGCGATTCGCACAACAAACGATGAACATTGAATCGCAATAATACAATAATCACCATTAGTATCTCGCATGCGCCGATGAAGCGGCGCGAGTGCGGTTTCATTTATAAGTTGTCATTTTGAGTAATCATCTGTAACAGTGTTTGATGTATAGTTGGATCGGGTGATTGTGATCAGGAAATTGAAAAACATTGTTATGTCTCCCAGTTGGATTAGTATGGGGCTCCGGCTTTGGATGCAATAGACTATAATATATATGTATGGCAGGGAATAACGGGAACCGAAATTTACCGGAACCGGAACCGTCCATTTAAACCGGATCCGGAACCTGGTCTTCGAAATTTATATATAGTAAAACAGATGATGGAAGAAATGAAGGTATAGTGGATTTAAAATGCATTAAAAATAACTTTTAGATTAGACTTAATGTATTGCGATGGTATTATTGCCTTTCTGAAACTTTGAAGAGACTGAGGAAGCTAATAATGTTTATTTATCGGTCAAATATGTCGTTTTTTGGACATTCAGAGCAAAAAATGTCTTCCACTATACACCATTGCGTATACTGCGTCAAGTCGAATGTGCTTACAAAGCTTGGAGCGTAGAATACACACTTTCGCTCCATTCTCCAGTCGCCTCCCTTTACTACACATACGTTCGTTGCATGTTTTTCTGTAGGAAACTTAAAATTATTGGTTTATATGATTCTAAGAGAAAATAATAGATAGAAGGTAATTTTCTGATCAGTGGTCAGAGACACTGGTTAGGCTAGCCTTGGACAAACAGTGCACGTCATTTAGATCATAATGATGATAACTTTCTAATCAGGATGCTATAAATGAGACACACTGTGATGCTGATCGCACAGTTTCAATAAATACAGTTCATTGCCAAGAAGGCAATTTCTAGCTGCGTTGCAGATAACGTTAGTTTACTTCAATTTAGACTGATTTACCAAGTTTAAAAGCGCACTGGCGGGTGCTTGGCGCAATTTATGTTAGCCAAACATACCCTAAGTACTTCTGCGTAAGCCATACTCTGTTACCGAGTTGGACCGGTTTAATTCAAACGTATCCCACAGACTTCGGGATGTGTAAAATAGCTGCTACAAGCATCGACCTGGCTTTGATTTAACAAACTCCTGCAGGTTATTATGAAAAATTCCTGCTCAAATTATGTGCCCTACTTACGTTTCACACGGCAAATTGGTTAGTTAATCTTTTCTTTTGCTTGGTTGTATTGGAGCTTGACCATTGCATAATGGAGCGGAGCGAGGTCGCCGAGCGAAGCGTTTTTATTTTCTGTCGATGTCCGTTCGTCCGTAAGTCTTTCATGGATCTCAAGAACCAGTTCAAAAAACTTTTTTTTCTTTGAAAGCTTATCATGTGAGGATGTGCACCTGATATTTTAGAAGTTTGGCAACTTGCCAATCTTATCATTAATTAAGCTAATTAACACCCTAATTAAGCTCATAACAGCTTAATTATTGGTCGTAGAGTCGATTTAACGGCATATACGTTGAGTTTTCCATGGGGAAATAAGGAAATAGATGCATTGTACATACAGGAATAGTATAGGCAAAATTATTTTCAGACTCCGTGTCCTATGATTTCATTGCTGTGCTTCGATTACCATTCATCACCATGCTGTATAAGCCACGTGACTTCTTTTGTCTTGATTTTCGTTCGAACGGAATAAAACTATTCTTTCATTTACTCATTGTTGTCTAAGTAATAATATATTCCCGAGACATTGAGTACGTTCATATTACTAATGCCGTCGCTCCGCTCAAAAAATGTAGTTCCACTACGACTGGTATATATTACATATGTTTGGATTACAGTATGAAGCAAAAAACGTGGAAAATTTCAAACAAAATTTTTAAACCGGAATTCCGGTTCCGGTATTGTTTTTGCCCTTTGCCGGAACCGCAACCGGAACACAATTTTCGCCGGAACCGGAATTCCGGTTACTCCCTGATGTATGGGTGATGTATATATATCACCCTAATATATCTAGGACTCTGGACATATTGAAACTCTAAAACACTATGGACCATAACTCATGGAAAACCTATGGTTTTCACCTCTGACCTAATTTACCTGACCTTGCGTTAAGAGGGTGCCTCCATGTTCACAACTGCTCGCCACTCCTCCCTGTTTGTTTTCGTCTGGGCCTGACACTAATTGGATCATTTCGCAAGCTGCGATATGATGTTCCGCGGAGGAGCTGACGAAAGGTCACAAATACAGATTTTAAGTTTTTGAACGAGTCATCGCGCGAATCAATCCGCCCAGATATAATCGAGTTTTGAGGGTCATATCAACGAGCCCAAAATCGTACACCGTCTAAATTACCGCTGTGGTTAGTAGGAATTTTCGCTGCGATCATTTCACTAACTACACTCAGAATTTAATAAATTATTTGTTTTGTAACACCGATCGCTAGAAGTATTTTTATTATGTAAAATAAAGCAATATACCGATGTAACGGATATCCGATAACAATAACCGCCAAAGGTCCATACATATTTCCGACAACAATATAGCTGAGCGGAGCGTTTTTATTTTCTGTCTGGGAGGAAAAAAGTCGATGTCCGTTCGTCTTTCATGGATCTCAAGAACCACTGAACCTATTTCAAAAAACTTTTTTTGTTTGAAAACTTATCATGTGAGGATGTGCACCTGATATTTTAGAAGTGTGGCAACTTGCCAATTTTATCATTAATTAAGCTAATTAGCTAATTAACACACTAATTAAGCTCATAACAGCTTAATTATTGGTAGTAGTGTCGTTTTAATGGCATATAACCTGGGGTAAATAAAACTATTTATCTATACTTTCATTTACTCATTGTTGTCTAGGTAATAATATATTCCCAAGACATTGAGTACGTTCATATTACTAATGCTGTCGCTCCGCTCAAAAAATGTAGTTCCACTACGACTGGTCTATACACAAACGGAGAAAGCTTCCCTTCGGGATTTTCGAGCAGCCCTCAGAATTCCGGCGGTTCCCCCAGATACATTTTGGTTTACCCCAGGTCGACAGACCGAGTTATTCGGAGGTGACACCAAAAATAATCATCTTAAAATGCGGCTTTAACAAAATTTGATACTACTTCTTATATTTAAACTATGCTTCCATTTTCAAGTGTAACCAGCACAGTTACGCATTTTCAGTTGCGAAACAATAAATATGCAGCAATATCACTTATATATAATATATACAATGTTGTAAATACATGAAAATGCTATAAAATACAACTACAAGACCCTACTTGACCCAGTGACACATTTTCCCCACAGATACCCCGGCGGAAATTGCCCCAGGCATTTCCGGTTTCTGCAAGTTTGGAAATGACCGCGAAGCCGTCAGGTAAAACCTTGGTCCTGCGACAAGCCAAAATATGGTATCTCGGAATGTAGCCAAAACAGAATAAAGCTTAACTGAATGCCAAGCCACACCTAGTACATCTACTGATTTAGCACCAAAATATAACTGAACAAACTTTACTCTATCAAGTAATCACGAAATCAAACTTTAAGTGCTACAGTTACTGTCTTTCATTAAATCTATTTCAATGAGACCAACTCACCGGTCAGGAATATTATAAGCGTCCAATTTCTTGCGTCTTCGCTTTCGCACTTTTGGCCGGAATACTTCGCCACCGACGTCGTCTTTGAGATCAACAACATGGTGACGTTGCTGTTGTTCATCAGCATTGAATTCAACAATCTCAAGCTCCGAATCGCTATCATTTTGTTCTTGCCGAACCGTAGAAGACATATGCGGTGGTTGTGGTTTGTAGTGATTATAGATTGACGCACTACAGCCCAATGATTGTGTTGACGTTTGGCCGTACGCACTCTCGGTCTCAATATTTAGCAAATTTTCGTTATTTACGTTACTCGTGTCAACACCGGCAACAGTATTATTATAAGAAAAACTCGACGTCGTATCATCTACGGAATGGCCATAGTTGATTACCGCGTCAGTCCTGTCCTCCAGGCCTGGGGTTACGGAAAAGCCAATACGCTGTACTAGACGCGGTTCTTTTGTTATTCCGCACGTTTCATTTTCGGATGATGGTTCACTCTCCTGCGCTGAGCGAGCCTCAGTAAACTGTCCATCATTTACAGTCAACGCTGTTGAACCAGAATTCATTGCCCGTACTACAGTATTTACCCCTTCCACATTGCTGTTATGTGAAGCTTCCCTAGTTTCGTCTTTCGTAGGTGCTTCGACATCTAAATATATTTCAACATTTCTGCTAGCTACTTCGTCGGAAACACTGGGAGATTCAGCAGAATCTACCGCTTCTAAAACACAACGAACATCTGAATTCGGATAAAGCGATCCAGATGAACTCTGAGCTAGCCCTGAAGGACAATAGCTGTGCGCGAAAGAAGCTTTCAATGATGACTGCGACATATGCATTGGTATATACTCATCCTGTTCGCCACCTGACAATACCGTAACATCTTTATTTAACGATATATTATTGACAACACCACCGACGGTAGTATTAGTTGATGTGGAAATATCCAAATGATCTATATTCTCTTTATCTTTATTTCTGTGCCGTTCCTTTCCGAATCGCTGCCAGTTTTCATGATCCAGTTTTTGGCTATTTAAGGATCGGCATTTCTGAGCTTCTGGCCACGTCACAGTATCCCCCGTCTGGTGGTTATAATACATAAACACGGCATTTATTATAGCCCATTGAAACTCGGGATCATTTACACAATCGCGCATTACCGAATTGCGTCGTTGAATTTCAGATGCGTGTCCTTTTATAGGCACAGTTTCTTTTATCGGAATACAGTCTTCATTTTCAAAATTGTTGCTCTCACAAATATCAACTAAACACGACTCTGAGCTGCTCCCCTTATTTTTATTATTATACAAATTTACAACTTTTTCCATAATATTATGCGGAAGATATGACAAAATCTGATCAATAATGTGTGGCATACGATTACTAGGAACATTCTCTCCGATTAGCTGAATATCATCATCTTCGTCAATAAGAATTTCACAGGGACTCGATTCCAATGTAATGGCAACGCTTGTTAGCAAATCAGATACTACTCTTCCGACGATAATTTCGTCACATTCCATTGAAACAATCTTCGAGATAAATATTAAATATTAATAGGATAGCTGTAACATATTTCAGAAAATGTTAGCTCATAATATATTTTATTATAGTTCATAATATATTTTTGCGCTATGAGACAATGTTTAAAGTACACCATTCAATATAACTCAGATTTGATATAAAATAAGGTCCAATTATTTAGCATACTAAAGCTAATTCAATATTCTTTTACCCGATTAGAACTTCTGAGCGATTTGCAAAATAGCAAATTTGGTCATCCAGAAACAGAAAAATCCTCAATCGTGTGTTGCAGACAATAGAGTCTGGTAGTTCTCTGAGAACAGAACCCACAATTTATAGTAGCTACTTTTGTTCCCGAAATCTCTGAAAAATTTTTTTGGCCCTGGATTCGTGTATTATTAGAAATTCACGGTTAAATTTGTGTTCGTTGGATAGCTCCCGCCAAAAGAATTTGTTTGGAACAAAAATTGACCCGATAACTCACAACAAATTCTTTACGGATACGCTGGACCCACTAAATGAAATTATCCATCGGTTTTGTACCTTTTTCATTATGTTTTTCTAGCACTACCTGGGACAATACCGGTAATGAGTACAGATGTTATGAGGCATTCTACCATCATTTGCGAAATTTTTGGCTTCACAACGGAATTTTAGTGCAAATTTTACGTACTTTAAACCGATTGGAAACGAAAAAATTTTCGAAGAGGCGGTGAACCGGGGAGAGCCCAAAATTTTGCCAGAGGGCATGAACCGGTGCGGCACCTGTTCTGAACCAGGGGGAACCAAAAATGCCAGGCCACCACCCCCCAATTTTGGAGAGCCCAGCATACAGCATAGCAAGTCGCACTATCGTCCTGTACATTTTGCCTTTCACCTCCTATCTTACATCACACCAGTGACATTCTTCTACGCCATCCATTCCTTTCTTATCCTTCGTGCAGTCTCACTGTCTGCGTTGCCTGAGCTCTGTATCGTCGATCCAAAATACTTAAACTCTTCTGTACGTTTCAGCTTTTTTCCTTGCGTGTACACATCCTCCGCAGTGCCTCGATCGCGCACACACAGGTATTCCGTCTTCCGCCGGCTCACTCTAGAACCTTGTTCTTCCATTGCTTCCCTTCACATTTTGAGCCGACGTTCCACTTCCCCACTTGTCTGTCCAAAAAGGACAACGTCGTCTGCGAAGAGCATATCCAATGGAGCCTCCATCTGGACGCCTTCTGTAAAACAGTCAATGACAAAGGCGAACAGGAATTGGCTAAGCGCCGACCCTTGGTGGAGCTCTACATCCACCTGGAAGTCCCCAGTTGTACCAGCTGCACACCTCACTTTCGTCCTGCACCTTGCGTACATGCCGTGGATTCACCGGATATATCTCTCCTCTCCCTTCAATCTAAGCAGTTCTAGATCTCTTGCTTTGGCACGCGATCGTACGCTTTCTCAAGGTCGATAAAGACGCAATGTAAGTCCCTCTGCCCTTCTCGATAAGTTGCCGCAGTTTGCAGCAGTTGATAAATTGCATCGGTTGTGCTTCATCCCAGCGTGAATCCAAATTGTTGCGCGAATATACCGACCCTCCCTCTCAGTCTCTTCTCGACTATTCTCTCCCACATCTTCAGTGTATGCGCCATCAACTATTCCTCTATAGTTTCCGCACTCGTTTATCTTCCCTTTATTCTTGAAAATGAGCATGAGCACACTGTCTCTCCATTCGTCAGACATCTGGTTCTGTTTCCATGACTTGCGCAAATATGCCCAAATGTATGTCCATTCCCCTCTCTTCCAATGCACTCCAGGCTTTCACCGGGATGTTGTCCGGGCCAACAGCTTTACCGTTCTTGATTTTCCTCATTACCTTCACCACATTAGCTCTATCTATCACTGGCACTTGAGTTTCGAGCCCTCGCTCCACACTTCGCACAATCCTTTCATTTTAACGTTAATGAGCTGTTCAAAGTAGGTTCTCCACCTCTCTTTCACATACTCTTCTCCAGATAGGAGTTTACCGCCGCTGTCCTTTATCAGTTTGGCTTGGTATACATCCTGTGAATCCCTGGTTTCGTTGTTTTGCCATCCTGACCGCGCTCCTCAAGCCCTCGTCCTCATCCTCTAATTTTTGTTACAGGTCACTGTACGCCTCTTGCTTGGCCTTTGTCACCTCTCTTTTTGCTACTCTGTTTGCGTTTTTGTAATTTCTGATTGTCTTCTCGCACCACTTAGTATCCCAGATCTTTTTTTCCTGGTATCAAAGATGTATGGCCCAAAACCTTCTTATTTTTGTAGAGACGAAATGCATAAACCTATTTTTATATATTTTTCTCCTTGTTTGTAAGTATGCTATGTTTCACAGAGATATCTTTGAATTGATGGCGTTATTTTACGTTATATGTGTACATTGCGCCACAAACTGGGGAAAATGACTGATTGTAGGATTTTTTCAGTTTTAAGCTACATCCAAAAACTTCTCTGATGTTTTGGGGCGAAATCTTTGTATCCAAATGCCGCGAAGCATAGCGCAAACAGTTGAACAATCCATTTCGACATTACACCCACCTTTTAGCCTGACGATAACAGTTATCGCTGATTGGCAAAATTATCATTATCAATTTCACGCTAATCCGTTCATTTTTGATGTTACTATTTTTTCCCTAATGTTTCTTGTCTTATTCCTTTAAGTATGTATGTTAAATTTCAGGAAGGTAGACTTGAACTGGTGGCTTTCTTTGACTTTGTGCAAGCATTGTGCCACAAACTGCAAAAACTGATTTTTGGAAGTTTTCCTATTTTTTGTGTCACACAAGCACCATTTGGTGTCTTGAGACCTCATTATGTATTCTATGTCACGTACAATGATATAGATAGGTAAGAAATGATCGCTGTCGGTGGGAATAGTGACTTCGGTAGACGATGTAGTTATCATAGATTGTCAATATTGTGATTTTGAGGCCATACATTTGTCATATTGAGCCATTTGGGTGCAGCGGAAGCGATTTTATGCATGCTACGTCACGTAGTGATATAGCTAGGTGAAAAATGATTCCTTTGGTGGGAACAGTGACATCGTTGGGTAATTATAATCGAACCGTGATCTTAATAAATAAAATTTGGCTGTTTTATGAGGGAATACATATTTGGGTGACGATATAGTATATAGGCAAAGATAATCAAATATTGTAATTTCAAGACCTGAAGTTGCCAGGATCTACCATTTTTGTGGTTCGGGTTTGAATATATGAAACTGGCTGTTTGCGGTTGAACTCGTTAATTTGGGTGACGATGTAGTAATCGTTAATCATAAAATTGTAATTTTTAAAATCGAAACTTTTAATTTTAGCAAGATTATATTGTTTCTAGGTCCATAATGAAATACTACAATTATGTTTCATGTTCTACTGAGTTGCAAAGATAAGTTTGAAGGTAATAGCTGTTCAACTGAATACAAAAGTTTTTTACCCAACAATATATAGTTCAGCTCACCCAAATTTATTGTTCCATTTAGGTATTTTGATGGGTTTGGCTCAACTACATGAGCTATGTATTTTTGTTCCTTTGTACAGTAAAGTGATGCAAGGGAATGAAAATTGGTTTAACTGATCAGACAGGAATGAGCCGTAGCACAAATCAGCGTCAAACCCTGTTTTCCCATTTTATAAATGAAAACTAAACAATACCATTAACTTCCCTATAGCATATGTTAAGTCTATTCGCAATGTAACAAAAAATTATTAAGCACTAAGAGGTTTCTTTAACCTAGACTTGGGTCATTTTCGGGACTAATTGCATTATTATAAATGTTTATTACTTATATATCTCATTTGCAAAAAATCAATAAAGTAAGAAAAGGATGACAACCGTGGTTTGAGTTTCCGAGCCTTATCCAGCGGTGATTTTTGCGACTGGATGTACGATTAGAAGATTTATTACGAATGAAATTTGAAACATGGCAGGCAGACAACAGGGGTTTCACCTATTGGCTAGCCCACGGTCATTTTATCGACTATATAATTTTAAGGGCATTTTTTCCAAATTACCTAAAATACCAAATTAACAAAAAAATTTTCCAATACCCTGGCTGTCGCAATATTTTCAGCTTGAAAACTAATATAATTTGAAAAATAATAAAAGTAGCATTTTGCCAATATAGCAGCATAAGAATCAGTTTTCCGAGCGCCCACTGGTTTCTTTTTCCTTGCCCGTTGAGGACATTTTATATCTAGTTTTAAATTTATTTGTAGTAATAATAAAAATATGTATACATGAATGTTACCGCGGCTGTTGAATACACCTTTGTAATAATTTGGAATGGAAGATGCCGAATGCTTCCATATATGAATTGAAAATAGCATTGAGACTGTATTATTGTATGTATTTATTGTCATGATAGAGTCATATGCGGAAATGCTTAAATTCAGACTTTCATGAAGTTCATGAAGGTAGGCTTTTGTATGGCTGAATAAATTTAGTGTGCTTCCATAGATCATGACAGTGCGAATGTACGAATGAAGATGGCTCCCAAGGTCATTAGCATATATTACTGACGATGTTTAAGACTTTAAGAAGTGCTTCATTCCTCACCGTACGTACTGAAACTGCAAATTTAGATTATCGTTGGCAAAATATTTGAAAAGGCTCCACCAGAAACTATTTAAAACAACATAAAAAGCAATTTGGCATATTTTAAATAGTAGTGTTTCTAGTCTTATGGATTTTAACTTATAAACGAATATTTCAGTTTCGTTTAATTTTCATATTATTTCTAGCTTTACGGTGTGTGTTCCTGTCATCTTTTGTTCAATATTATTTCTGTTGAAGATTTGTGTGATGCTATGGTTTTTCGTATTAAAAGTTATAAATAGATTGGCTACTAAATAAGAAGCATTTACATTCAGTTTGTCACAGGACGTTCAAGGATGTATATAAATTGCCTTGGTCACCAATGAACGCCATGCCCACCTACAAATCAAACTTAAAGTATTTTAGTAAGTGGCAGATTACTATTTGTTCTCATTTTCTTGCTACTGAATACTCAAGTCGTTGTTAACAGGCATGACTTATATGTATACTTTTATTTTAAACAAAATTTCAAGAAACAACTTATGTTGATAAACTAGATTTTTGAAAAGAGAGGAAAAAATTTGTACAAACATACACGCGAAAGAAAATTTCTTGTAATTTGGGCGATTTTCGCCTTGAAAAAGTTATTATGAATTAAGATGTGTCAATACTTCCTGGTGACGGATCAAGGTAAAATAAGACAAAATATATATTTGTTGAAAACATTGTCAGAAAGATTTCGAATTTGGCCATTGATTCGACAGTTACCAAAGTATAATGAATTCAGGGTTGTTAAAATAAATTGGAGTTTCCTTTGAGTATTTTCAAACAAAGTTGGGCTTTTTAAAACATCGTGCCTTTGGAAGTCTTGCTATTCGATTTGCGCAATGCAAATGCAAAGATATTATGGTTGATTAACTAGAAGCTTTGGGTTTAGACTGAGCCAGTACAAATGGTCTTTATATTCCCATGTATACCGCTGTTATAGATCTAAACATACCTACAATTCTAGCTTGCAACTAAATCACCGCATACCGAAACAATACACCAGGATTCCAGAATATTATTTGGTCTGTACTTTTATAACGTCCGTTACTTTAATACATTAGAGCGCAAGTCATTATGACGGATGTTCGAATTTGCTTCAATATACAATGTCACAATTTCCAGGAACATGACTGGCGTCCCCGAACAGGGGCGGCGACTCCGCTGCTCGCCCCCCCTCGATTTTTTTTCACTTCCCCAATTCAGCACCTCCACGCAGCTAACCTAAAACGAGTTACTATAATGTAGGTATTGTAAATAGCGTAATTAAATTGACAGGAGTATTGATAAAGCTCAGTTTACAGGGAGCAGTGAGTGACTGATTGGTCTTATTTTGTAGAGCAAGTCTCTGTATAACTGAAAATGGTATGTTGTTATTGTCTCTATTTGAATAGCAGGGTTGGCTCAAACCGAGTTTTTTGAATGGGTGTTGTCTAGCATTGCACATTTCCGGGAATTTTAAAATTTTTGGGCGAACTTAATACAAATCTTTAGAAATTTTAAGCTTTATATTCACTTTACTTTTCAAGAGATCTTCAGACAAATTTCTACAGGGTTCACAATTATTGAGCTTCGTCATTAATTTATCACTAAATCTGTGTGTATTGCAAAGCTGGACAGTTGAGTTGCAAGTAAGGCTGATTCGTAGCAGTATTGCAACATTTTCCAATACTTAAATTTGTTTTACTATCACTTTCAAAACTGGTACTAGAGTCTTGGCGACATAACAAGTGTTTGAATTCGGAGAGAAATGAGAAACTGTAACGTTAACATACAGTGGAACAACTCATTAAAAATATATTCCTATTACGAAACAAAGATGTAATTCACCAAAAAATATTAATCTGCTGTTCAATAATGCATAGATGCACCAAAACTGATAGTCAGATATCTAATACGCACCCTGCGAAGATTAATTGTAGGTCAGAACTGGTTACGAATCGTGAACAACATATCTATGTAACCTATATATATATATATATATATATATATATATATATATATATATATATATATATAAGAATCATAACAAAAGCACAGTAGCACAGAAAACATAAACAGAATTTGCTACAGACCGCATGACACTCGTCCCTTTACCCCAACCACTCGCCTTGTCTCACCCATTGATATAACTACCTCTACACGAAGAGATACGTTTAAATAAAGTGAACATTTGAAATCAGCACCCACGAAAACCCATATGAACTTATTTTGAGCCACAAATCTATTAATTGAATTCGGAGATGGAGAAGCGCCAGCTTCGGAATCGAAGAATTCTCGCTAGACCGCACTATGGTGAAAAATATGGGCGTCCGTTTATTTTTTTCTCTGTAAACAGGACTTCGTTATCTCAACGTAAACTGATATAGACGTATGAGGGCTCATATGAAAACTACAATAATCTACATGTGCCTTTTGGAGGTTGTATTCCGATTGGACCCACCCACGTGCAACACCACAGGGGTGAAAAGGAAGTACCCAAGTGTACATCGGTAAAATGGGCCATTTTTGCTTATAACTCGGCAACCTTTGAGCCGATTTGGATCATTTTGATATCGAAATATGTGACCCAAGAAGTTTTATTTAGGGTATATATATAAATTGTTTTGGTCGGGTCTATATGGGGCTTGGGCGACTTTAGCAGCTAAGCAAATTGTCAAAATTTTGGTCAATATTTGTCGAGGTGTAGCTATGTAATCACTCAGGCGATTCGAACGGAATTTGGTTTGTTGATAGAACTTCCAGGGGGCTACCTAAAGGTGTCAACAGATTTGATGTAGGACCCCTGGGTCAATTGATATTTGAGGCCAAATTTGGGCCCATATAGTCATCCGTGACATTACCACTTCTAACCGTATATTAATAGATTTGTGGCTCAAAATAAGTTCATATGGGTTTTCGCAGGTGCTGATTTCAAATCTTCGCTGTATTTAAACACATCTTTTCGTGTAGAGGTAGTTATATTAATGGTTGAGACAAGGCGAGTGATGCGAAAGGGACGAGTGTCATGCGGTCTGTATCAAATTATGTTTTCTGTTACTGTGTTTTTGTTAAGATTCTTATATATACATAGATTACATACATATGTTTTTCACGATTCGAAAGCAGTTCTGAGGTAGAGTTAATCTTCGTATGGTGCGTACTAAATATCTGACTATCAGTTTTGCTGCATCTATGCCTTATTGAACAGCAGATTAATAAATATTTTTTGGCGAATTATATCTTTGGTTCGTAACAGGAATATATTTTTAATGAGTTGTTCCACTGTATGTTAACGTTACAGTTTCTCATTTCTCCGAATTCATACACTTGGTATGTCGCCAAGATCCTAGTATACCGTTAGAAGTGGTAATGTCACGGATGATTTTGTATGGCTTCGAGTCCTAATTTGGCATCAAATACCAACTGACCCAGAGGTCCTATATCAAAACTGTTGAAACCTTGCAGGTAGCCCCGTAGTAGCCCTATCAACACACCAAATTTCGTTCGAATCGTTTGAATGGTTACATAGTTACACCTCGACAAATTTTGGAAATTTGCCCATTTGCTAAAGTCAACTATGCCCTGTAGGGACCCGACCAGAACAATTTATATATACCTATAAATAAAGCTTCCCAGGACATATATTTCTAATCTGATCAAAATGATTCAAATCAGCTTAAGGTTACCGAGTTATGAGCAAAAATGACCCAAAAATGACCATTCTAGCCACGTAGCCCTGGGTACCCCCTGTGGTGGGATGTGGGTGGATCGAATCGGAATAACCTCCAAAAGTATTGTAGCTTTCATATGAGCCCTGACACGTCCATATCGGTTTACGTTGAGATAACGAAGTCCTGTTTACAGAGAAAAAATAAACGGACGCCCATATTTTTCACCATAGTGCGGTGTAGTGAGAATTCTTCGATTCCGAAGCTAGCGCTTCTCCATTATTTTCTTTTAAATTTTATAATATTTCGGCCTGAATTTCTAGGCATTTTCCTTGTGATTTTGGGAGCAACGTAGGATAAGCCATTATGGTATGCAAGACGACATATATATCTTAAGGCAGCAAAATAATACATATCAATTGAGTTCTTGAGTTGACATAGTTATTGCATCAAATATTTCTTTATACAGTTTCTCAGGTTTGGGTTTCAGCTTTTAATCCAAATTGTGGATATGTTCCTTTTTAAATTCGAAGGTTTATTCCAACTCATACACCAAAATTCGGACAAAAATTTGACATGGACCCTTCCCATAAACTTTCTATTAAGTTTTGAAATTACCCATGGGCTTTCCAGGTTGGGGCGCGCATCTGGCTTTATGGCTGAGCGCTTTAGAGATTGACGGACCAACCGTAGGAGGTCGTCCCATTTCCCACTGGAACCATTCTAAATAGGCGATCCATTTCC
>JASANE010000267.1:0-12499 GCA_030248225.1 Trileptium ribeirensis | reverse complement strand
TCGGACTACAGGATTAGTTTCATCATTTGGAAGGAGCGAATATACAATACGGTGTTCCAATCTAATACAGCGAATTTAAAACGCCGCATGGTACGATACAAATTTCGGTATTTTGCTGACAAAAACCAATTGACTCAACCTTGTTTTATCGGTTTATTCGCTTAAGAATGGCTTCTTTTTACTTTAAAATTCTACGTTTTACATGCCAAAATAAACTTTTAAACGTTTTTTGATAGGAGGGAGGACATCGATTTCGATTTAACTACATATTAAATTGAGAGATATCTATTTGAGTGCAAACAAAGTTGTGGGCTAAATATAAATAATTGTTATTTATAACACACTGAAATTTGTAACCATCTTTTTGATCGAAATTGTGTGGTAAATTCCCGTATAGCTGCAATTTATTACAATGTATATATATATTTTCTTTAGATCTCAATTCACTGCTAGCGAATACAGGGTCGCAGCTAGCGTAACGAGAGTGGCACGCTTTTCACCTACAAGTGAAACCGAATGAACTGGTGCGCTTTTAAAATATGGTTTCTAAAAACGCTTTTCACCTGCAAGTGAAACCGAATGAACTGGTGCGCTTTCAAATATGGTTTCTAAAAACGATTTTCACCTGCAAGTGAAACCGAATGAACTGGAGCGCTTTCAAATATGGTTTCTAAAAACGCTTTTCACCTGCAGGTGAAACCGAATGAACTGGAGCGCTTTCAAATATGGTTTCTAAACGCTTTTCACCTGCAGGTGAAACCGAATGAACTGGAACGCTTTCAAATATGGTTTCTAAAAAACGCTTTTCACCTGCAAGTGAAACGAAATGAACTGGTGCACCTTCAAATATGGTTTCTAAAAACGCTTTTCACCTGCAAGTGAAGCCGAATGAACTGGAGCGCTTTCAAATATGGTTTCTAAAAACACTTTTCACCTGCAAATGAAACCGAATGAACTGGAGCGCTTTCAAATATGGTTTCTAAAACCGCTTTTCACCTGCAGGTGAAACCGAATGAACTGGAGCGCTTTCAAATACGGTTTCTAAAAAATTGTGCTGTCGAATACTAATATGAAAATTATGTTACCTTTAATGGAAACATAACGTTCTTAATTGCAGTACGTTGCAAGAGAAAAACTTGGGGTTTTTCCTTTAACCATGCATGCCGAAATTTGTCAATTTTTAAACTATACAGCCATAATTTTAGCGCTATTCAACTCACCTCGACGATTAGAATATATTATTTTAGCTAGATTTAAAGCAAAAGTTTTTTGATTTTTTTGAATTCCCAATGGTACACTGGTTCCCCGGTAGCCAAAATTTTGAAAAAATGTCAATAAATATATAATCTTATAGATCATTCAAATGGTGTTAAAATAGGCTTCATCGGTTCACGGGTTAATGACTTAGTTTTAGACAAAGACTTAGGCTTAGCCTTATCCTTAGGATTTCACATAAATTGCAGTACCTTCTTATCTGTGAGCTCGTTCAGCTAATTTAACCACCATTCGATTCATCTCGTCAATGCGGTTTGAATGATATAAAATTATGCATTTATAGAAGAAAAAAATTTCGAAATGTTTGGGTACCAGGGGGACCATTGGGAACCAAATAATCGAATAAATTATTTGCTTTAAATCTGGCCAAAATGAGCATATTATCAGTCAGATCGTGGAACTGAGTCGAATGGTACCAGAATTTTGGATATATCTTTAAAATTCACCAATTTGGGCATGGAGAGGAGACTAAAGGAAAACACTCAAAAATTCAGATACAAAATCAGCATAAAGATACATTTCCATCGTCGATCAAGGTCAACAGAATACCCGCGACTCTGTGCATTTTGCAGACATCACTTAAAAGCAACATCCAGAAGAGATCAGGAAAATTTTCTGCTGCTGTTGCTCAAAGCATTCGGCACCATTTGAACTTTGTAAAATTTAATAAAAAAAATGGACGTCATGTAATAATTTCATTTTGTATGAGACAGACAGATTGACGATAATAATTTTTGTTTCGAATTAAATGTATATATCCAGATTCAGACATTTTCCGACCGCTGTTTCCCGGAATTCAGCATTCGTCTATGTAAATTATACCACTATGATCACATTGAAAAAGGTCAATCAGACATAAGCTGATAATGGACTATCTGACAAAAGCTCAAACAATATCGTTGCCCCACAGCTGTGGTAAAAATCAAATAAACGTAATGACTTGCCTATAAATGATGCATGTTGATAAAAGGAACGCAGAATCCAAACACGGCGGACCCAAGTTTCTCAGCACGAAAATGGTTAAATTAGGTGTACCGAATTGATGAGTTGTACAATTTGCTCCCATATTATTAGAATTGTAGTTAGTAATAGTATTTTAAAAGATTTCGCTACGTTATTTTATAAATATTATGCTTAAATTCGGAAAGAATAAACTACAAACGCCTAGCAGCTACAATCGCAGCCACTTATATTAACACCGAAAAATGTTAATTAATATAAAACACTAACATGCTATTTACAAATACTATATGTACTAACAGTTGGGATTACTCAAGAGGTAATTACAACCATAATTATAAGCATTTCTTTCAAAAAATTTGCGACTTCATTTAAAAATTTGTTTTGAAAGTTTTGCATGTGCTTTTAATAGGTGTACATATTGCATAAAATATTTCTAAAAACATATTTTATGCAATATTTCCACAAACTAATATTTCCAATAACTAAAGGTAAAAGAATATATTTTCAGGAAAAACACGACGAATGTCATACAATTTAGTAACCCAAAATTATAAACATATGATAGGTAATTGTACAAATAACGTCACTTTTCAAACCCGACAAGCCGTTGTACGTCGACATCCTAGTTCCGGCCAAAAACAGTTATCAAAAACAGTAATTACGTTGCTAACTCTGAAACTAATTGGTTAATGTGCCTAAATCTAAAAATATATAAAGACGATCCACTAACATAAAGAGACGACAACTGCAAAGTTTGGAAATTCGGATTGGCTTTAGGCTAAAATATGATTTCGTAACAAATGCGATATATGCAAATCATTTTGTCTGGATATACGTTTCACCTTTAGACGCTCCGTAATATAAAAGTTAATAGTATCCACAAATCATTTGGTTACTTGTAAAAGTGGATTTGGCAAATTGCATAGTACAAATTTTCGAGAAAAGATTATTGCCTTATAAATAATAAATTTTTCTAATATTTAATAATACATACACTTAGATTTTCGTTTCTGATTTTACCGATCTTGTGGTGTTTTAAAAAAATCTAAATCACAATGCACGCATTCTAAAGTCATTTGGGGACGCGTACCTTTGAATAGAACATGTGTAGGCCCGTTCGTTTCGGTCTTTCTTCAACAGGTTTTTCAATTTGCTTTTTTACCTTATATTAAAGCTACTTAATTCAATTTTTGATGATTATTCAGATATAGCATCCAATGTCTGAAACATTAATATATTTTGAGCAAATTGGAAACGGCAGTATACCAGTTCAACCTGATCCTGTTCTGAAAAATAGTATTATTGCAGTTTTGGCTAACAAAAAATATACAAACGATCGTACCGATTGAAACTAAAGCAGATTAAAAAATGAGCCAAATCCATCAAGTTGCTAAGTTGTTGAATATAAGTTTTGCAATAAAAAAATTTCGAATTACAGATTAAATTATATAAATCTCCCAAAAACTAGATATGAAGTAAGTTAAAATAATTTTTATTAGCGATAATAAATTATGACTTCCAAATCAGCATGTCATGTGGTGTATCACGTTTAAACTAGTTTATATCGCTATCAGTTGACAATTCCTTAGCATGTGGAATTCCTGCCTATAGTTGTTCGAACAATTTCTGATATCTATAGTTTTGCTTCATGAACAATAACCAAAAAAAAAAGATTTTTTCGAAACATGTATCATTTATGACTATAAGTAAACGCAAACGTAATTAATTTTATCTGAAAAATATACGTTTGAAATCTTTACAGCTGCAATAAAAAATACATTTGTTTGGACAAAAGTTTGGAAATGCATTTGCAATTTACACAAATTTAAATTACTATCAATGAATAGCTATTAGTTATCGCTAGGTGAATTGTGACCTATAGCTGGGCCTTAATTCAGTAAATTTGCGAAAATACACATTCTTTGAATTAAATCAATACCTTTACGAAAGGAACAATGGCGTATAATAGTAATTTGTAGCAAACATTTAGTTCTCTAGTTGGGCATTTTACTGCATTTGGCTATCTCCAAACTGTGCAACGCGACAGTCCAAACGAATTTCTATTCGTTTCTGAATCATACCTGGCGCAGTTTTATATATGACTGTATTTATTACAAAGCTAGGTGTGCGATCGTAAGCTCAGCATTTTGAGGTTTTTGTTCTTTCAAACAACAATAGTTGAATCCCCATTTTTATGGAACCATTATAGCAGCTAAGAAATGTAGCATTCTAAATTACCCAGAATATGTCGTCATTGCAAACTACTCGGTAAACTCATTGGTGATTATTTAAAATATTGTTATTGTAATATATAGTGTTCACTACAATTCCTTTTTAAACATTTTCTATATATGAGGCGAGAAGTTGTAGTGAAATTAACTTTTATATTGACTTTGCCAAGTACACTTTAAAGGTACCATCAAAATCATTGAAATAACATATAATGAATGTTACAGTCTAATGCAATACTATTATATATGTGCCGATTAAAAAATATTTTTATCAAAAACGCTACAGAATTCTTTTAATATGTACAAGAGCCAAAACACATTGGCCAAGACAGAAAGATATTATTCGAAATAGCCTAAGAAAATTACTGCACAAGTTCGCAGAAAGCATTACTTCTGTAAGACTATCCGCGCCCAACTCTACCGAATATGACTAGCTTATCTAATCTGTGTCTGACGGGTGTCCAAAAGTAACCAGTACGTCTTTGAATTTTGTAAAAAGAACACCCGGATAGTTTGATAGTAGAAGGCTGCAATGTTTTTCACGTTCTAAGATCACAGCTGTAATCAAGGTCTTGCAGCTATGCCATAGTAAATTTTAGAAGAAAATATACGTCACGTGGAAAATGTATGATACATATGTGATGAATCCCATGATTTGATGAAATGGTTAAATGCGTACAATAACTTTTATCCAACTATTTTCGTGCTAATCTCACGATTATATCCTACCACTAGATACACCTGTAAAAATGCGCACAATAACTTTTATCCAACTATTTTCGTGCTAATCTCACGATTATATCCTACCGCTAGATACACCTGTAAAAATGCGTACAATAACTTTTATCCAAGTATTTTCGTGCTAATCTCACGATTATATCCTACCGCTAGATACACCTGTAAAAATGCGTACAATAACTTTTATTCAACTATTTTCGTGCTAATCTCACGATTATATCCTACCGCTAGATACACCTGTAAAAATGCGTACAATAACTTTTATCCAACTATTTTCGTGCTAATCACACGATTATATCCTACCGCTAAATACACCTGAAAAAATGCGTACAATAACTTTTATCCAAGTATTTTCGTGCTAATCTCACGATTATATCCTACCGCTAGATACGCCTGTAAAAATGCGTGCAATAACTTTTATTCAACTATTTGCGTGCTAATCTCACGATTATATCCTACCGCTAGATACACCTGTAAAAATGCGTACAATAACTTTTATCCAACTACTTTCGTGATAATCTCACGATTATATCCTACCGCTAGATACACCTGTAAAATGTGTACAATAACTTTTATCCAACTATTTTCGTGCTAAACTCACGATTATATCCTACAGCTAGATACACCTGTAAAAACCGGCTAGTTAATTGCGTCATACGGGTTAGCATTTGTAAAAACCAAAGCTGTGTAAACAATTTTCATGAGCTTGGAAACAGCAATAAAAGCTAAACGTCAGAAGCACGTATTGCTTTTGTAACACAATGGGTGGTTAATTATTCACACGTAGAGATAAGTAAAAGCACCCTAAATAGAACTTCATTCAATTGATCCGAATGAATACATCGATTGATTAAATACAGTTATCGCTCTTGGATTTGCTGTTCACCCTAGGTAATTGGCAACAGTTATTGAGTAAATATTGGTTTGAACCCATTAAGACCTGAATGACGGACGTATATGCATGCTGCTGTGAGCTTAAGCCAGGATACTAACCAGACACAAGCGATTAAGAAATATATTCTATACAACATGCAAAAAATAAAGATTTAAACATTCCAATACAAATTTGATAAATTAATTAGAGACCTAACATTTACAGTCTATTAGGTAAAATGTTACCTTTACGTACTCAGAGATTTGCACTTTGTATATAATATGCAATTAGTAACGTTTTGTTGCAAACCAAATATATTTTAGCAACTCATTGGAGCATGTTTGTTAACCTTTTGCTTTGGATAAAAATAATAATACGCATATTCTAGTATGAATATTCGTATAGATGTCCTGTTATTCACAAGCAAGAGGTTGAACAAACCAATATTTTATTCCAAATGATAATTTTACTGCAATCACCTGCTATTTAGCAGGAAATAGGCCAGCTTGGCTAAAATTTTCAGCACGATTGAGATTTAGTTGTAATATCGACAACGCTCATATTCTCATCGAAAGGTTCACACCAATTACACAGATACTGATGACTCATTGACTCGTTTACGATAACTTGGGGGCAGCCTGATTTAATATTCTCAGGCTATCAAAATAGATTCAATGGACGTTGCTATAGCACGAGTTAGCTATACGTTTTTTCCTTGCCACCGTATGCAGCTCTCTGGATAATCTATCCAGCCTAGGCTAAATATATAGCACAGACTATAGTGTCCTGGCGGACTGATTTATGTGGTTAATGTTTTGATTTATTCTATAACGGTATAAATTCAAATTTTAACAGTTGCCGAAGGGGAAAATTTAAATTTTGTAATGCTACATCGTGGAAAGCTTCAAATTTTTGGACAAGTACAATTCTTGACAGCCGCCAAAGTAAGAAATTCAAATTTTGGCTCGTGCCTTAGCTACAGTCAAGGACACTCTATCGCACAAAATTCATAGTCAGAGCAGACTCTTTATGCAAAACCTCGCAGTCACGTAAGACTCCTGTAGTTGTCCTGGGTGACCAAAAAAGCTATATGCGGAAAAGGTGCGCGTCTCATGAAGCTGCTGCGCAACTTAGAGTCATTTTTTCACAACTTAACTTGAACGCCTCAATACTCTTATGTTCTGAAGATAGTAATCATGGTTTTGACATTTGTTTTAGCTAAACGCAGACCGAAACGCGTTGTTATCTTTTACACCGTTGTAAAATACCAATTTGAATAAATTATTTAAAATTTTCTTATGGCGTTAATTAAAAAACTTGATTTGTGCCCACAGCTCACAAATGCAAAAAAAAAACGTTTTTTCAACTTGCAGTCATCGGATAGATCTATTGAGGTAACCGTCAAAGTGTGGACATGGCCTTCCTCCCCAAGCCAAAAATTTTGCCGGTATCCATGGTTTCAAAAAGCATAGTTTAGTCTAAGCACCCCAGAAATTCGCTATTAAAGGCTAATCTGGCAATTGATGAGCCGGTTTTTTCTCAAATTGTACTGCATACGTCACCTTAGGTAGAATGTGTATAACAATGAATAAACGACAGTAACCATTAATATGTTATATTATTATTATTTTCTGTCTTATAATATTTATTTCATTATTTCACCTATGCAACATATATTGAAATCTTTTTAAGACCACAATTATCCCAAATTCAATTTCGAAGCTTTGTTTGCGTGTAGGCTAATACTTGACTCAAAATGCTTAAAATCTTGTCTGTGTGTTTTCTTAAAAAGACTAGCAAAATAACTATTTTCACGAGATTTTAAATGAGCCGAAACATCTATATTGGCTCAAAACTGATATAGGATGATTTGGCGTCGTCTATGAGCCCCTGGTCTTTAAGTAGATGCAAGCATCTTAAACCAACATCGGCAATTTTGATAATAAAATTTGATTGCCTAAACAATATGTTTGAAGCTAAAATCTCCAGCTGTTACATCGTTTTAAAAAAGTATAGTTGTTTTAGTTACACATATACTGTTTTATTGGTCTTCCAGTAAATGAGTGAATTTTTTAATAAGAAATTATAGCAACGAGGCAAAATCGACGTGAAATCACTCGCGAAGCTAATAATATAGAATTATTTTCCATCAATGACTGTCCTATTTCTTTCGCCCAGTACAACAACAGAGTTCACATTATAAACACTTCCACCCAAATATTATGAGGATGGATTTACTTATAGCATCACTATGACATTAAATTTGTTCGCCAGCATAAGCTAATATAGACACAAATCTAATTGCTCCGAAGGAACATTGCTCCCCCGAACTGGACATCGCGAAAATTCTATTCATACACAAAGTGTAATTTTAGGCACCTGGTTTTCGTTTCACCAATATTTGGTTAATGAAAGAGAGAGTGAAATTGCATACGTTTCTTTAACAAGGGTATTACATTTTGATATACAATTTATATTATATATATTTATATTTTATTATATACAATTTGACATCGGTTATTACAGAATAGGATGGTTGGCAGGCACCTTACGTTTATATACTGACGCATAAACTGTTGAATGCTGATTTTTATCTCCATTATATTTTTCACCCAACAAGGGTACGTTAGACATAAAACATTTAATGATAAAATATTTGCCAATCTGATCTCAGCAACTTGCAGTAAAAATATATATTTTAATTTTACTTTGTCGGCAAAAGTAGATCTGTAATTTAGTAACTATATGCAATAAGATACGGTCCCATGATAAACGCCCACGGTATTAATAACGTATGTTCCTCATTGCATGCGCGACAGCTAAATATTTATAAATAAATTGCATTATTTCAAGACTCTAGTTTTTACTTACATCATAAAGCTAAAAATATTGTAGGTAATAATAATAATAACGTAAATAGAAGATTGTTGACGCATCTGTTATCAAAATATCATGTCTGATCGATTAGCGTTTAGAAGAAATCCATTAAGCAAAGCAATATTTACTGACTTAGTAGAAGCGGTTATTGGATAAAGAATAAAAACTGAAATAATGAGAACTAAATGATCCACCATATTTTAAATGTAGAAATATAGAAATACACAAATTAATACATTAATTAACTAATAAATTAGTGAATAAATATAAAAACGAGTAAGTGCATAAATGAAAATACGTAAACAAGTACTCCTCATGTATATGCAAATATATAAATTAAAAATAAATAAAAAATAATTGAATATGTAATTTTATCAGCTAAATGAATAAAAATCGGTTGAACGAATGAGAGGGAATGTTTGCGTTTAACAGCCGAAAAATTTGAGGAAAGGCACATTCAGTATTGGTCGTGGCAGGTTGGTCGAAAAATCCAAGTAGTTTTACTTGCGGAATTTAAAACTCTTTAACGCACGGTTTGATTATGGTTCAGAATGTGTGTTTTGTGGCGAAACAAATATAGTTAGATCGCGTCATTGTCCTTACCAAAAACTTTATTTTTGGTCCTTTTACAATATATAACATGTAAATTTGCAAAAATTGTTTGCAACATCTGCAACTCAGCAACAGCATTATTGGTAATTCAGGGTCCGCATGTGCACTCACACCTGCCATCCTTGCCGAGAAGGGGTTGATCAATCTGTTCTAAGGTCAAAATTGAGCTAAACTAGACCTTGTCATACGTACCTTGGCAATGGCTGACCCGGGTGAGTTCCCCCGTTTGCTGATTAAGAAGAGCGCTAACAGACTGGTAGGCACATTATTTAGAACGTCTTGTTATCCGTTATTTTACATTCAACATTTTTGTTTGGGAGATCGCACTTGTCTGACATTACCTAACATTACATAGTACCCTAATTTGGGAATCTAACGTAAATTTCTTAATTTTTCGCAAATATTTCAAATAGTACCAGCCATATCCACAAATAATATGGCGTGACTGCCTAAATACATTCGTCAGTCTGTTTACTAACTGAGAAGAGCACTAGTAAAATGGTAGATGCATTATCTCAAAATACCATTCTCCATTCTCTGTGCAATAGTGTATATCATTGGACACATACCCCACGGCTCCGCTGTGGCAATGTCCTGGATTTTGAATAATTATGTGGATCATTTGATATTTTAAAGAATATAACGCTGCATTTGGGGTGCCACCATCTGCGGCATTTTGTATGGACATCAAGAGATATTATAGTGGTTATATTTCTCGAATTTGGAAAAACTCAGCTCAACAATATATTTTAAAAATGGTTTATATCTAAGTCACAGAAAGAGAAACGGAATAATTAAGAAAGAAACTTTTCAGTTGTATTTAACCAGACTCAGCAAATATATGACCAACATAAACTACATTATATATATCTGTTTTTACAAAATTTTGCATCAGTTTTGTCGAAGACTGGCCCATATATAAGGTTAAAGTTTGCGTGTACCGTTCTTGTGTCTGAATGTCTAAAACCGGTGTTCTAAATTGCCCAATTGTTCAAAAAACATAAATTTAATTTTATCTTTAAAGTGAAAAAAGAGTGTTCAAAATATAAAATTTTATTTATTCGTAAATAAGTTTATAAATTTAATTTCCCATTTCTCAAGAGTAGAAAATATTTAGAATTTGCGCGTCAACCCAAAAAGAACATCTAGGGTACTGATCTAGCAGGTCTAAGCAATTTGTTGACTTAATTCTGATCAGAACCAATTTTAAATAACCGACGGGTTTTTCGCCACCTGTAATTTGACAGCCTTATCCCTGATCGATATGTATTGACCAAAGTTTATGAAATGAAATCTATTATTAAATGTTATAGCTTTAGCGAAAATTTTACTTTCTTCTCATTTTCATATCATTGATGTTCTCGCTTATAGAGAGCATTAATAAATATAATATAAATACAATTAATAAATTAATTCGAGTAGTGACTTCGGCCGAAACTAAAAATTTCGAACCATTTAGAAGCTGGCTTATACTGCGACATGGCAAAAAATAGGCAATAAACAAAAGTTCACGTTTTACGTTTACAGTGCGTGTTTTGTGATATATATTTTTGAAAGGCACAAATTAGCTATGCGCCAATACGAAGTATTGGAAGCAGAGGGTTTTGTTCTCATACTTACGATACATAACCACGGCAACATAGCGGACGTCAGGCAGACCAGGTTACAAACTTGATCGGTTTTGGTTTGGTCACGTTGTGTGGTCAGTAGTATCAAGAGTCCATTATAATAAATTAGCATCAGGGTGTGACACTCGGTCATACTCATGTGTTGTGAATTATTCGGTTATGGGTTCGGTGTTCGGCATACTGCTCGAAGTGTCCCGGTGATGGCGCCAAAGACTTTTGTGGGAGAATTGGCTGCCGCCCCCACAAGGTTGTTTGACCGGTAGCAGAAATCGGGTCTATAATCTATAATAGCCAGTCATATTTGAGCAGAAGTAGCTTGCACCGGTGGCTGCGACTTCTGCTCGAATATTATTGGCCATCACCGACCCGATTTCTGCTACACCTTTCCTCCCCCCAAGAAAGCTTGGAGACACTAGCCGATACCTCCAAAAAACCTTGGCCGACGGGTAAGCCAAAAAACAACCAAACCATCAGATAAGGCACAGCACATGAGCATGACCGACATACTCTTATACAGAAATTCTTCACGGACACTTGGTAGTATTAAACAGTTACATTATGATTTACTTTGCATATCGACTAACGTTGAACAAACCGTCGCAGGTGCGACGACTCGATCCATAGCCGTTTGGGTTAGAGCTGCGCTCGTTAAAACCGCTGAGCTAAGCTGACGATGTTGCTCGCAAAGCTCTGATATAGCAACACACAGCTAAACGCAATCTCATCCCAAATTGTGAAGAAGTAAATTTCTTTAACAAAATCCAAATATAGTCAATCGCCAAACAGAATCATTTAGTTTTTCTTAAAAACTGCAAAATTCAAATACTGTAGCATTATTGATGTGATGACCTTGGATGGTAAAACCATTAAGTGTTTCCTTCAGTGCTTACTGCAGAGTAGGAAGAAATTTAGAACAAGTTTAACATTAAACAGATTAGTGGCTAACCACGAAAAATTTAGTAGCTACAATGTCGCAGAATAATAACGTAGACGACGATAAACTAAAATACAACAACTAACTCTAATCCGAGGACCCCGAGACACATGATCCTGGCGTTTCCCCCACAAGGTCGTATCGGGCTCGGTGGAAACAGTGCGAGAACTGTGGAGAGTGGAAATCTGCGACAAACATGGCGCGGCACCAACGAAACTGCATCTAATCTCGATATGGTTGGCTTAAACAAACCGGGTGGACGCCTAAATTGGAATTGGAATTGGAACTAACTCTAATGGCAGTTTCAATTCCTTATATGGCAGTGTTCGACATGGCTAATTTAGGGAAATCTAATTAGCACAAAAAA
>JASANE010000263.1:0-28597 GCA_030248225.1 Trileptium ribeirensis | reverse complement strand
CTTGCTAAAGGATTAAACTGTGTCCCCAGCGAGTCTAACGTAGTTCAGTTGGTATTCCACCTCCATAATTGACCGCATCGTTATAGGCCAAGCATTTACGGAGTTCCAGGAGCTCATTTATGGAATTTTAGGACAAGGAGCAGGATCTCAGTTCTCCTTGGACTGCGGACGGCATCGAGAAAAAAAAGGGAACGATTCTCATTTACCATAAGGTCCGCCTCAAGGACAAAACGTAGTGAGAAATTCGATGAGAATTCTAGGCAGCATTTGTGGGACTAGGACGACATCGGACGGAGGTTTCAACGTTTGACTCCCCAGTTGACGCCTTGTTGATTGAACCATGCGCTTCGGCATCGGTTAGCTTATGCTCTGAGTAATTATACACGCTTTACCGTTTCATAATGAGTATCATAACTGCTTTCGTTGACCTTACTGTGTTTTACCTTGTATTGTATGTCCACGTTTTCGTACCCCGACTCATGCCCCTTTGTTTACGGGAATCAGGCAGTAAACGAAACGAGCCCCTTTTAGTTCTTGCACATCCGTTGCAATGCGGATAACCCGGCGCGTGATTAAGAGCGAATTCAGAAGCACGCCAGAACACATAACCCGAGCGATAGCTGACTTAGTTGACGTTCAGAGTTGAACGACTCGGCATAGATTCTGGTCCGGTATTTCCGGGAACGCGTTCGCTCGCGCCGCCTCGCTCCCCGACTGGACGTAGACAAGGGAATGAACGGGTACGACGAGGTCAATCGCTACCGTTCAACATTGTGCTCTATTTACATGTTTTTCGCTGTAACGCTGTACTATTCTTTTGAATTAAAATGTTGAAAATTATTCAAGGTGTCCCGTGTTGTTTATCTCTAGCGTAATAAGTGCGTCCAAAGGGACGGGCCGACCCATCGTGCCACGGCTTGCGGACGAAAATACCCCCAAGCCCTGACTCGATCGGTCCGCCACCTATGTTAATGTAATGTGTACTGGTATTGCAGCGAGAAAGGTCCACAGAGCTGTTTATAAAACCTCTTCGCATGACTGTCACACTCAAACAGAAGATAAAATTTACTAGGAAAACTTTATCACTAGACATTAATACGGTCAAATTACCACATTACAGAATAGATAGCCCGACGTTAAACTTTCAGGGCATGTCGGAACCCTGTGGGGGCCATATGGCTACATCTGATTAAGTGTCCTGCTGAGGATAAACTAGGTGAAACTCAAAATTTAAATAGTAAAGCTAAATTATTACGCATTTCGCTTTAAATTACGCTAGATAAAACAACTTCCATTAGACTAGGACAGGGAATATTGGTTTGACATCATGACCTGTGAGCAGGTTTCGGTGTCAACCTCCCTGGGGGACCTCAGCAATCATGCCAAGATACTAGACACGTGCGCAACCAATCGGGCGGGGTCCGAACACACCCCGTGAAGCGCGCCTGCGGCCTGCTAAGCTCCGTAACTTCTTGGGTCTGACCAAGAAAAGTGGCTAAAATAGAAAACTTAGGATCCGCCCTTGAGGTTACGATAGCCGGGGTCGTATGGGCATGGTGTTAGGAAGTTGCGCCATGCAGCTGCGTCACCGTTATTACAATAAACATTAATGCATAACAAGCTAAATTACTTGATTTTGTAACATCGTCTTGCCGAACAAATATGTTTTGAAAATAATGCACAGAAATTAATGTCATTCGCAAGTAAGTGCTATACTTTGTGCTATTAAACCACGATATTACACAAGAGGCTGCATGCAATAATGCTATCAGTTGTGATTGGAGCTTTGTACCCGGTATGATAAATTATGAATTAAGGCAAAAAAGGTTGTTGTTTCCGGTTTAAATCTTTCTCTCTTCTATGCATAAATATGAATTTCGTGCAATGTTTGAGACACGTTTGCCATGTCGGTGAATTGTGTAACAGCCCGAAATTTTAGGGATTCAAATAGGACATTCAAATAGGGAAAAGCAGCCAAATGAAGGTCAAAAGTTTGGAAAATGGGTATGACGGGCGATCGGATACCGGTGGAGCGTGACTTGGATACTATATTGTGTATCGTTCATTGCTGTTATAAAAATAAAAATGTACTATAGTTGTGATTTGTCATATTGTCACGCTCCACCCGCCCGAGGTGCACGGGGTGATTTTGGCGCTACAATTGAATAATCCTGCTACTTAGCATGGTGTCCGGTCGACCCTAAGTGAATTCAATAATGTCATATGTGCGTAACATGAAATGCTATATTATTGTAGGCTTTACGGTAAAGGGATGTAGCGCCGCGTGTCTGGATGGGCGTGAGCATCACGTAAAATTTTTATCTAAAATCTGAACGGGGAGAGTTTTCTTATTATTTTTAATTTGGATCTGGAGCACCCATCCTGACATGCGGGTGCAGAGAAAGGGTAAACCAATAACTAGAGCGAGCAATTAAGTTTTAGGGATCGAAAAGCGATAGAACTCAACTAAAACGTTCCTTTTGTAAGGCTTACTTAAAAGCAAAATTTTTCTAGTTTTGAACATCCCAGGCCAAGCCAGGCTTATCCCATCGTTAATAGGGTTCCCTAAGGCTTCACAATTTCGCGATCGGGCCAAGCTGGCCCCTACTGGTAAGTACTTAGGGATCCCCAACTAAGCGTTTAAACACCCAATTTCCAAGGACTTAAAGCTAGATCAAAATAACCAAAACTCCCCAATTTTTCGGTTTCTACACCTCCACGGGGTCTTACCCTAACTATCCCACTGAAAACCGGGGTCATCTAACTCAACCGGTCCGAGCAGGACCTCGATAACCCGCCCGGGACACCAAAATTTTCTATCTTTAGCTCATAAAACGGCCTCCAACGGGCCACCTATAGGAGCTATATTAAATTTAACATTTTCATCAGTAGGCGACCAGCCAGAGCATGAACCTGGTCCCGCTCCCGGCCGCCTACTGTTCTCCGTTCGCTCGCGATGATCAAAAACGCGTCCTAAGTCTGGTGCAACGCCAGCGCCCTGAGCGCTCGTATAATTCTCTTCTCAGAAAAGGCCTCGCCGACCAGCGCGAGGTTTAGGGCTTATTGGCAGGCTTCGGCCACTGCCCAGCTAAAGTTGTTTACGACAATATAGGGCCGCTGTGTCTGTGTCGTGTGGCGGCGTTGTTGCTCTGTTGTTATGTTCATTAAGCTGTGTTTTAATTTTAAATTTGTCGCAGTGTTTGCAATTTTAAATTTTACATTTGCCGCATAATGTCTCAAGGGACCAAGGCAGTAGGACAGGAGAGTCGGCTTAGAAAAACTAGAAAGGGGGGGCTAGCTGGGGTATAAATGGAAGTGGCCTGGCGCAGCGTCGGGACCAGTCGAGTAGAGAGGCCGCAGAGTCGGCGGGTTTTTGTTTTCGCTCGTGGCGGTTGTCGCCCGGGCATTTTCTTTATTTCTTCGTTTTGCTTTGAGTTTCGGTTTTCTCTTAGCTTTAAAGTTTTGCCCAGGAGGCTCCTACTGTGTAGCACAGGGTGGAGGTCCTCCTGGGGCGTTTCCATGTCTTAAAATTTCACAAGCGCGAGCTGCCTTTGCGGGTGCTGGCGCGTCCGGCGGATGCTCCGCGCACCCGTAAATGCAGCTCCACTAAATTCGAGAAAATTGCATACTAAATTACTCGCAGAATTGAGATCCTCGACTGGTTCCCCGCTCGCCGGGTCGCCATTTTTATCTCAGACCCGGGAGCGAAAAATTTTTAATTTTAATGATGTGAACGGGGATCCGAGAATCACACGGGGTGGGTAAGGTTTTGAGTTTAGGTTTCGAGCCCAGGCTTGAAATTTAAGTAAGGCGGTTAAAGCAAGAAACTAGTAGCGTGTTGACCTGGAGGCAGCCGCTCAGGCAGAAGTGAGTTGATCGTTAATAAGGATCCGCGCTAGGCTTCTCATCAAAATTTCGAGCTTTGATCCCTGAGCGTTTCAGCAAATCATTCTCCGTAAGGTCGTTTGAAAAAGCCCAGTCTTCCAGGCCGTTTTAGACACGGTAGAAGACTGTAACAATTTTCATCAAATAGTTTAAGATCCCGCCACAAATTGGCACGATAAAACAAGTCTAATTTTTCCAATGATTTTCAAGAGATAATGGAGCTTCGCTCGATTAGTGCTCCATCCGTGCTCGCTTTCGAAATCGTAGCTTGAGTCGAGCTTAAGTCATAGGAAAACATATAAGAACTACTCCAGGTTACACGACTCAAAGACCCAGTATTGGGGAAGAAGAGAGAGCGGTCCGCTCGGAACGGACGCAGTCACTTGCACGCGTGGAGCATTTTGAAAGAAATTACGAACGGAACCCCTGACGCTAGCCCCCGAAATTCGAGCTTCCCCTCTGAGATTTGTTTTCGTGTCAATGAAAATTCTATCGTCCAATCCAAAATACAGACGGGTCTCAGGCCGTTTAGACACGGTAGAGCACTCCGTCACGCAATTTTGACGATGTAACACCTATCGATGGGTCGATGCGGTTGCCCCATAGGGAGCGACGTATCAGGACCTTTCGTGCGTTGTTGTCCCCATTTCTCACGGTTTTTGCAAATCTATCATTCTAACCACACAGGGGTATCCGAAGTGTTTTTAAGCTTAAATCACAAATTCTCTTTCGGTACTCAAACTGAGCAATTCGTTGAGGGTGCGGCAGCACGCGCCCTATCCATGCTTTCAAATGACGGCGGACCCCCAGTTAAATCAAAGGCGCTCGGAGAAGAGCATAAACAAAGCAGGAAAAGAGACGGAGTCAGCTGCAGCGTATAGTCAAGTCAAATTTTAAGGCAATTCTTGCGCTCGCACCCGTTAGTCGAGCGATGACCCTGAGGAGGACACAAAGCAATGACCGCCCAACATTTCGGCAAAGGAAAGCCTATCGGCGCGGACGCATAAACCGTTTAGACACGGTGGGTTTCGGCATAGCGCCATGTTTTCAAGTCATTTCATCAATTTGCAAAGTCTTGAAAAGCACACAAAACTCGGGAGACGCGGCAGCGCCTCCCCTCCTGACAAAGGCCCACGTTTTTACCTGACCCTGGCGCAGGCTTATCTTTCGATTATAACTTAGCAATTCCGGAGATCCGCAGCTGACATCCGGACTCAGCGAAACAGTCATCAAAAGGATAAGGTATAGATAGGAGAGCGGTTTACGACAAGAGTGGGTGAACAGTGGTAGTCCAGGAGCGCTTACGATTGCCCCCCCCCCCCCGACATCCGAAATGAAAGGAGATGGTCGGAGGAATGTTGTCGAGAGAGAACGCGTGTTCCCAAGGTATATAAATTGTGGGGCGGGTCGGGCCGATTTTCCATGGACCCCAAATCGGGCGCCGAGTCGAATAAGATTCACATCACCGCGTGCCTGCATACATATGGTACACTGCGTGGTACCCATTTGAATTATTGTGTAGATATCTAGTTGTAATTACAGTAAAGTGTGTGCATTGCATTACAAAAATAAAATGTTGGCGAGTTGAATGAGTGCTTCAGGCGATATGTTGTCATTTATACTGCTAGTTTATCATTAGGAGTTCAACCGGTCGCATGACTGTGAGGTCGAAATCATAGGCAAAATAATGTGCTAGGCGCTCTCGCGAACCAATCAGGCTTTACCCATTAAGAAATAGGTAATAGCCTTGGACCAAAATAAGAAATTTCACCACCATTCAGGATCATGGGTTTATATAGGATTGAGGGAAAGGAGAGTCAGCCTTATTACCTGTGAGCAGGCTTAGGGGTTGACTCTCCCTCAGGGGGACCTTCATACCACTAGATACGTGGGCCAAAATAGGGGCCAGGCCGAACACCCTGGTTAACCCGCCGGCAGCCTACTAAGCTAGGCGGTTCCCTTAGGTGGTCGCATAGATCACCAGGGCGTCGTAGAAGCCGGGGTTGTCCGGACACCACGCCAAGAAAAATTGGTGGTGCAGCTGGGATCCCTTAGGGCCAGAACTGGTCCTAGTACATTGTACCCTAATCGTTTGGCTGCAACTCTCTTACAGAAGCCGCTAAGTCATTTTTGGAGCTGTTTCTGAGTTCCTTGAAGAAAAGCAAGCGCGCATCAACAGAACGAGAAAATGTATGATACACAACAAACTCAATTAACGTACCTATTCGCAATGTATATTATGAGGATTTTGTTTACGAAAGGTTAGGGTGATGATATTGTAGCTTGGCTAAATTTTGTATATCATCACTTCTCCGAATTTTACTACTGTACAAGCAAAATTTTCATAGCCAGACCATTGCCTTACGGCAGTAAACTTGATCTGGAGAAATATTTTAAACTGGAGGAATAAATTTTTATTTTAGGTACAAGCTTGGGCTTCAGCATACGGCTAAAGTAATTTACTAGTATTTGTTTATATTTTTCCGTCGCGTTATCTTGAATGTGGAAAAATGTTTTTGCGGTTGTTTATAAACAAGGCGAGGCCATTTTCGTTGGTCTTTTGAGGGAGTGGATGGTGCAACAGTACAGTGAGGCAACAATCTTATGGCCACATATGATCTCTGCATGATCATGCATCATTTAAACTATATACAATGACACAAAATATATATACATACGAAATCTATAAACATTCCTAACCCTGGATGGCCACATATGATCTCTGCATGATCATGCATCATTTAAACTATATACAATGACACAAAATATATATACATACGAAATCTATAAACATTCCTAACCCTGGATGGTCACATATGATCTCTGCATGATCATACATCATTTAAACTATATACAATGACACAAAATATATATACATGCGAAATTTATAAACATTCCTAACCCTGGGTGGCCACATATGATCTCTGCATGATCATGCATCATTTAAAC
The DNA here is from genome assembly GCA_030248225.1 of Trileptium ribeirensis. Lineage (NCBI taxonomy): Eukaryota > Metazoa > Nematoda > Enoplea > Enoplida > Thoracostomopsidae > Trileptium > Trileptium ribeirensis. The sequence continues at coordinate 21,763 of JASANE010000263.1, read as the reverse complement.
TATATACAATGACACAAAATATATATAAACGAAATCTATAAACATTCCTAACCCTGGATGGTCACATATGATCTCTGCATGATCATACATCATTTAAACTATATACAATGACACAAAATATGTATACATACGAAATCTATAAACATTCCTAACCCTGGATGGCCACATATGATCTCTGCATGATCATACATCATTTAAACTATATACAGTGACACAAAATATATATACATACGAAATCTATAAACATTCCTAACCCTGGATGATCACATATGATCTCTGCATGATCATGCATCATTTAAACTATATACAATGACACAAAATATATATACATACGAAATCTATAAACATTCCTAACCCTGGATGATCACATATGATCTCTGCATGATCATGCATCATTTAAACTATATACAATGACACAAAATATATATACATGCGAAATCTATAAACATTCCTAACCCTGGATATATAGAGCCTGTACTAGAAATATAAAAAGAAAAGAACGATTCTCCTTGCTGGCGGTGGCTGGCTTTGATGGTTCCAAAAATGTTTCGTGATACATGGCCTACTGACCTTTCGGTGCTTACAACAGAACGTTGTTGTACTGAAAATATGGCAACATTTGGATCATCTGCGACTGTTTTTGCACTGACCAATCGACCGTAATAAAAATTAATGACGTTGGCTGACTGAACACCTACTGATACGGGGACATAAATTCGCAAAATGTTAATCAAAATTTTATTTATAGCAGTTTGAAAACAGTATCACGATAATATACAGATATATAAGTGTAATTACGACATAGATATTCTGTAAATGAAAGCATACCTCTAGTAACAAGTTGCTTAGTCTCCGTCGTTAAATACTGTTGTCGCTTTTCGTCGTTTAAATCAGGCGATTTCGTGTTGCTCATGATCGGTTCGACTCGTTTTGAAAAGGCATTCGCATCACGAAGGAAGCTTTCGTAGCGCTGAAATGAAACGAAATGAAATAACAGCAACACAAATGAGCATTTACCATGAGATGATTTTGTGAACCTATTGTTTAAAATGTTATTCCAGGCACTAAAATTTAAATTTGTTTATTAATGACTGGATTTATAAATCGATCTTGCAATAACGCCATATAAATTGGCCTACTCGGAGTCATACCATGTAATCAGATATATAATTACTTATAGTTTACGATTTTATGATCAAAAATTTAAATTTGAAAGCTTTCTTTTAAGCACTGTTATTAGCACGTTTATATTCTGCGCGAGACAAATATTAAATTATCCGGCTAAGTACGTGTATATAGCTGTGCTGTTGTACACGGCTCAAACATCCTCAAGACCTTTTAATATTCCCTTCCCAATGCATATTATTTCTATAAATTCATAGTATGATTCAAAAATGCTGCCGTGGACTTAACCTGGGTGGTTTTGATGCGGGTCTCGTACCCACTACGCTATCTAGGAGCTGCTCTCGGTTCCTTAGGAAACTTCACAAAGCGACCGAACAATGCGAGTGGTAACTCACGCTGCGCAACAAACTCGATTAGTGCATCGCGCTGCAATGCACTCGCTGACAAATCTGTCAATTTAAGAACTAAAGTATTAAGCAAACCAGTCGTAAATCGAGCCATTTTGTATAGTCGAACGAAAACGTTCCTTCAAACGACGGTGGAAGTTGCGACTGATCGATAAGCCGATTTAGCTTGTGTATTGACGAAAGAACAATCTAAAAATTACACATCTGCTTACATAAAAAAACTAGACCCTTTAGCCTAAAATTGTCTGTATAATCATACGAAAATAAAAGAATGCTGCCATGGCACAGTTAAATTCAATTTGAACTGGTTTTCGAATTTTTGACAGGCGTTTGGAGGAATATTACATTGTTAGTAGTACATACTTAAATAGGTATACGCAAGATTTTTAATCTGGTAGCGTCTGTCAGTTAGTGAAAAAAGGATACAATGAGCGACAAGCATTTTAAAAGAACAAAGCTTATAAACTGATTAAAAAGGTTACTATATTGACCTTATATAAACAAAACAGAGTTAAATACAAATAATTTAGAGCTGGTTTCTTCTGAACTAGGTCTATTTCATTTATCCAGATAATTTTTACAACGTGATCACACCTTGAAAAATACAGTTTACTGCAGTTGGGTTTAGCACCTTGGTACATTACTGTTACATGTCGTATTTCAAAAAATTTTCCCCATAGAGCTGTACAGATTTTCTTGCACCGCGCAAAGCACATCATGGCGTGGACGCTAAAACTAAATTAAAAATCTGAAAGTCGGGATGGAATTGGCATAAACCAAGTTATTAGAGGTACAGTGGAACCAAAACCTGTGGGTTCCCCCGTGCTCCGTCAACACAGCAGAATACTTGATGCGTTCATTGTATTATGTAATCACTATCATGCTACGCTCTACGCTCACTTGACTAGCTTGCTTACATTTCACAATTGAAAGATCTGAGAAATGAAATGCTTTTATATCAAATCTAAATTTGTTTCTACTGCACCTATATTTAAAACCACATTTCTATATCAATTTAATGCTTTTCTCACTCACCTTGAAATCGTACGCCTCCATTTTGAGATCCAATTCAAGTTTGGATTTGCCGAGAAATTGCTCCGGTTTTAAAATAATTGTTTGTTTCACATGCGATGCAGCTGTCATCTACAAATAATTCGTAGTTGTAATGAAGTCCTGTTGTGAATCTAGATATTTATATGTAATAACGGTGACGCAGCTGCATGGCGCAACTTCCTAACACCATGCCCATACGACCCCGGCTATCATAACCTCAAGGGCGGACCCTAAGTCTGTAATTTTAACCACTTTTCTTGGTCAGACCCAAGAAGTTACGGAGCTTAGCAGGCCGCAGGCGCGCTTTACGGGGTGTGTTCGGACCCCGCCCGATTGGTTGCGCACGTGTCTAGTATCGGGGCATGATTTCTGAGGTCCCCCAGGGAGGTTGACACCGAAACCTGCTCACAGGTCATGATGTCAAACCAATGTTCCCTATCTCAGTCTAATGGAAGTTGTTTTGTCTAGCGTAGATCAAAGAAAAAATGCGTGATAAGTGTGGTTTTGCTATGGAAATTTTGAGTTCCACTAAGTTTATCCTTAGCCGACCATTTTGTCCGTTGTAGCCATGTGGCCCCCACAGGGTTGCGACATTCCCTGAGAGTTTAACGTCGCGGTATCTATTTTGCATATAACACAAGCTAAGCCTTCGTAACTTCTTCGGCCAAGTCTTTCTTCAACGGACCCTAGAAACACAAAAAGCAAGATACTAGTAGTGAGCACCGACGAATGATTGAAAATACGCAGCCAGCGAGATGAACAAGATTCCCGTCTATGAAATTCAGCAATGAACATGATTGTTTCTACGCACGGATTAATTTTGGTTTAACATGAAAGACTACAGAAATACAACACATTTAAAACATTGTCGATACGAATAATCACTGCACCAAAAGGAATAACAGTGATGGGAGTCGTCTTCTCGCGTATTGTTATACACTAGATTACTGTGATCAATATAGAAATTCATTTAATCATAGTCTGATGGAGTGTACCGATAAAATGCGAAGTAAATTCAATTTGTTTTCGACCGCGCCACAGAGTACTGTGGACAATTAATAGTATCTATAGACAATTACTGATTTTCACACGTAATGATCATTAATAGAACAAGAATATAATCTCACCATAAACGCTTTCTTCTCTTCGATCGTTTGGAAGCGACCATGACCAAATTTGCTTGACGTATCGATGAATTTAAGGTCAATCTTCTCCACCGCCGAACGTTTAGTATGAGTATACAGTGCCTAGAATTCGACAAAAATTCGGTAACAAACCCATAAAATCATATCACGAGTACCACAAAACGTAAATTTTGAAGGCAGCAGCAGAAACGTGCTAACCAATTCTCAGACCAAACATGGTTGTTAATCAGATTCTATCTCTCATATTTATAGGCGTTCACCACACACGACACCCACCTTCGTGACAAGCTACTAATGCGGTCGCGTTATGTTGATACAAAAAACCTCAAACTCATGCGTTATAACAATACTTTGTATTAAGGTCCACTAAAAATAACATAATACTGCGTAGACTAACATGGAATAAAACGCACCTAAAACATGCTATTTCTGGTAAAACAATATTTACGCTATTGGGATTGTTGCGTGGTAGCAGTCAGCCCAAATCTGTACTGTACCATGGTTGACCCATGGAAGGCTAGTTCACCCGTACAGCAAATCTTGGATCGAAAACGAACCGGCTAGAATGAGGAGACACCAGTATACCTTGCTTTTACTCTATACAATCCGACAGCGAGTATAGAGTAGCGGCCAAAAACAAGTGTAACCGAAAACGATCGAAAATTCGTTGAAAAGCAATCGATCGAAATTTTATTAAATCGAAAATAATCGAAATTGCACGATTCTGAAATTTATCTAATTGCGCAAAAATCGAAATCGATCTATTATTATGCACTTATTTCTAGCTGACTGTTCATCAGTCAGTCACCCACCTTACGCAGAGTTATCACTCGCTTCTTGACACCTGGACACGCACCCTTGATCATCAAATAGTCCTGATTGACTTCACCGTAATGTGGAAAACCGCCCTAAAATAAGTCAATTTCTATTAATATCCAAAGTGTAAGGAAATATGTAGCCACGAGCGCACGCCCAAAATACTAGAACATTGCGTACACAAAATCTCAAATTAGCGAAACCCAAAAATACTAAATAACAGCACCAACACGGGATAGTTAATAACACAAATATGATTACTTAATTAGGTCAAAACGCGGAAACATAAGATCTATGATGCGTGGAAACCAGTACCGAAACAAAGCAGCACCTAAGTAACTAAGCCTGGAACGCTCATTTTTAGATGACGCAATAGACATTGTGGTAAAATGAGCGAGCAATTCGCGCTAAGAGATCTGGTTAGATTTTTCACCTCAACTTTGTATTAAACAGTGTTTGACACGTGTAGTAAACTGCAGTATATTCACAAAATGTCTTATTCTGATGTTATGCAAACAGCAATACAAACTTTTAAACTTAAAACATGACGTCACAACAAGCATAACTGTTTCATGTGTTCGTAGTTGCTGGGAACTTGCTTAGGAAATCGCGTCAAACACCACCCATTGCTAATGTAATTTTTCTAAATCAGCATACCAAAGTTATTCACGAGTGCGTGCAACAAAACCAGGAACACTGCGTCCTTGACTAGGTGACATGATGGGTTTTACTAGTGAAAGGTGCAGAGCAGTAAAAAATTTCAGTCGATACAGAACAATGACACATATCAAACTTTCAATGCCAAGCTTAATTTTATGCTAAGCATAAGCAACCGCATAACAAAATCCCGTAGTAAGAGAATGCAGAAAATAATCGGCCGCTGAGAGCTTAAAACGAAGGACAGTTATACGCCGCCAAATTTTTATACAAGAATTTCACTGTGCTGACGGATTGTAAAACTAGAGGCAATATGTCGTTTTAGAACTAAAATTCATTATCTCCCTGACACCAATTCAACATCCCATAACGCTGGCTTCTCCAAAGCGGAAGAGGAGCGTTCGGCGCCCGCACTTCGAGTTTTCAAGCCTAAAATATGTTCGAAAAAACGTTAATTTTTACAGTTCGCGCAGCTTTTGCACATCGCATTTCGATGTTTAGCCGTAAAAATGCTCGAAAAACGCTTAACTTGTCCAAAATTGTATACCTTCGGTTTTTGTCCCCCTCTCCCTCCGTCCGTGACGGTCCGTAGAGAATACATACTGTTTTTCAAAACTATGTGCCCTCCTCTGACAATTTTTCCATTTATTTAACGGAGTGATTAGACGAGACTCAAACCTTGAAATTCTTATTCTGAATATATACAATCAGTACGCGGACTAGAAAACATTACCATCGGTGTAATTGATTTTGGAGTAACATCATAATCCGTCGATGCGTTGTTCGGTTTTACCAACTGACCATCTTTATCGCGATGAACTCCTTTTCCAATACGATAGACTTTTTTGTTAATTTCGGTTCGATGATGATAGCCTTTTTGACCCGCTCGTGCCACTGTGAACTAAATCATCATAAACAACTATTGAAGCTCGCTTACGAGCCCGAATTCGAGTGGTGACAACAATCCCCCAAAGTCTGTTGTAGAAAGCACACAAACAAAGCCTACACACAGTACGCAGGTGCAGCATTATATAAACCGTGAGTGATGAGTCATAGTTACGCCCGCCTCTTTTGATAGCCAACGGATGATGCAGTAGACAAAACATCATACAACGACTACAAAAACAATGAACTAACAATTTAATAATTCAACAAAACCCTAAATTGACCGTGAAAAGAACGTTACAGAATTCAAACCGACACTTGAGAAAAATCTCATTTTTCATGCCAAGTATGAAGCAGAAGTGTGAAAAATATTTGCCACACAATATTTTTGACACTCGCAATCAGCTTGTTGGCCCAGAAAACCCCATATCCGACACTAAAACCAACAACAAGCACACATTTAAGTGCATTTCCCATGACTTTTCACCAAATATGAAATTTGGCGCCAACTATAAGCTTATAGACTCCAGATGGGGAAGTAGTTTGAAAAACTTGTTATTTATCATTGAAAAGCCCTGGTAAAGCTACATAGAATAGACCTATTAGTTTGCGGATACCTCGTTTACTTATTGAGAACAGTCGCAAACACTTTAGGTGTGTGCCCTAAAAATGGGCCAAAATGACGTCATTCAAAAGTTCAAAAGTGAAAAAATTCAAAAATAGGGCTCTGTCACTACACGTAAATCGATCATTGCGGTTCGAATGAGGTATCTTTCATCAAAATCCGCCCAACCGTTATCGAGATCCAGGTGCGACAGACACACACAGACAGGACCTCCTCAACCCTCCCTCCAGAACCAAAATTGAAAATTTTCGTTCCACTCGCGGGCGCTCTCTCTCATTCCACTCGAATTCAAAAATATGTAATTTATAAATATTGCGCGTGTAATCATTATGCCGGGTACACTTAAAGAGACTCAGCTAACCATCCAATGATCCGTATGAATCAGTTCGGTTCGTTTCGACAATGACACCATTATATTATACGCGGGAACCTCATAGTATACTAGTAACTCGAAGTTAGAGTTAAACTATGTTAGGTGCGCGAAATTTTGTGCCGCTTTTGAATTTTACTGCGCATTGGTTTTTGTGACATACTATATTTCAAAATCAATAAAGCACCGAATTTTCAATTTTTCGCTATTAGCAGTTTAAAATACATATGTATGCCCATTCATAAGTTGATTCTGAAAACGACACATGTTTTGTACTTATACAGACAGTTTGAGAGCCGACTTTTCAAAAATCAAATTGGTCTTTACATGGGCTCTTCAGGTATTGATATTCGTTGCGCAATATAAATATTAATATTACCGTGAGGATGTAATCTCACAGCTTTGGATCCGCAGTGAGCCAGTCGAAAAACGCTTGTCTTTACATTTATAATAAGCCCCGCGTAGGCTGTTGTTTTTATAAAATTATATACACTAAATTAAATTACATGCACGCATTCATCAAACCGTACAGCTTAAACATTACGCAACTGAATATTGCAATATACTAGGAGAATAATGAGCCTTGGTAACAACAGTTATTCTAATGCATATGAGCGCAATTTACATGGAGGTATATACTCTTAATTTGCTTTAGACTCATAATATATGAGAAATATAGCAAGGAAGATTATGCTAAGCGCCGAAATTTGTGTTAATGCTTTACTGCAAATAAAATGCTGAAAGATAAGAAGATAAGCTTTAATAGACGGAACTTTAACACTCCGACCATTTCGCTTTGCTAGAATTCAACATAAGAACAAACTTTATCCGAGGACAGTGCAAGAGTTGCAAGTTTTGAAAATGTATTGTGATTTCATACCGACCGGAGCGAGTCCGCGATCCACAGGCTTTTGCAAAAACTTAATATATCTAAGCAATAAAAATGCGCATAGTTTCCATGTGTGTTGGACCAATGATCGAGTTTCAAAAAGTTTTGGAATTTTCATAAAAATTTGGGCTTTCGCCGAGTAAAAAACAAAAAACCTGCTTGAGACTTTTGGCCGACAAACTGACACTTTCAGGGTTTAATACAACTTTATCACTGAATTTGTTTCATTTGTCTTTCTAGTTTCGGCTAAAAATAAATTAAACCGGACATGCCTTGTTTGCGTGAATTATGAAAATAATTTTATGAAAACAAAAAATCATAGCGGTGTTTCTTTTTACATTTTACACATCAGAATACTTTCTGAAAAGACAAGCTATATCAATAATAGAACACAAAGAATATAGTGGCCAAAAATAAGACGTTCAATGCACACCGTTTTAATGTTGTCGTTGCGCTCCCTGTATTCGTACCGCCATCTTTTGGTTCATAGTTGAAATATGTAAAATTGGAGCAAAATATGTGAAAATTTTCTGGGTTGTATTGCCTGTGGTCAGATACTACGTTCAAAATTTAGATACCCAAAACCACTTGAAAATCCCATAAATAACACATTAATCCATTAATTTCAACGTAACGGTCATCATCTGCACAACAGGAAGTAACCGGAATTCCGGTTCCGGCAAAAACCATACAGGAACCAGAATTCCGATTTAAAAATTTTGTAAGAAATTTTCCACATTATTTGCTTCATCTGTGGTCCAAAATCATGTACACAATTATCAAGTGCCAATACAAACCAACAAAAGAAAAGATTAACTCAGTAATTTACAATGCGAAACGAAGTAAGACATAATTTCAGCAAGAATTTTTATGTTAACATGCAGGAGTTTGTTAACAAAAGATAACCAGGTCATTTTACACATTCAGAAGTCTGCGGAGTATGTTAGATTCAAACCGGTCCAGCTCGGTTAACAGAGTATGGATTATGTAAAAGTACTTAGCTGTAAGCTTGGCTAACATAAATTGCATCAAGCACAAGCCAGTGCGCTTGCAAACTTTGTAAATCAGTATGCATTGAAGTGAAGTAACGTTATCTGCAACGCAGCCAGAAACTGTGTCCTAGGAAATGAATTGTATTTATTGGAATTGTGCGAGCAGTATGACAGTTGGCCTTATTTATTATAATTTCAAGTTTCCTACGGAATAACATGTAACGAACGAATGTGTAGTAAAGGGAAACAGAGCTAGTGTCTATTTTACGCTCAATGCGTTATGAGCTTTCATTTTGACGCAATATACGCAAGGGTGTATAGCTTAAGGCAATTTTTGCGCTGGGGTCTAAAAACCGACATATTGATCGATAAATAAACATTATTTAGCTTCCTCAACCTTTTTGAAGTTCCAGAAATGCAATAATACGCCCGCTAACATACTACAATACGCACAGTCACAATCCCGTTTGGCAAAAAAACGATCGGTGACGGCGATGCGTTGTTATGAAACACACTGCGGTTTTGCCATCGATTTTTCGCTAAAGATATTGGGTCAAATTTCGATTTCGTTTTGCAAAATTCAAATCTGATCTGTTTAAATTCATAGCCACATGGTTCCAATAACTCCTTGAAAATATATCCTCGCACTAGTCAACGTTCTTGAAATACATCGACCTAGTCAGTTTCGCATTCCAAAACAAATTTGCTCGCTAGTAAAAATTTTAGAGGATATGTTCGCGAACGTCAGCTGTACCCTTGCACAAAGTAGTTCGCGAACAATAAAATTCGTCAATGCGAAACCAATAATGTTTTTTGCAAAAACAAAACTGGATATTAAATGCGTATGTATCAGATCATAACTCCGAAAACTTTCAGTTTCAGAAAAGCAATAATGCCATCGCAATACATTAAGTTTAATGTATAAGTAATTTTTAATACATTATAAATCCACTGTATCTTCATTTATTCCTTCATCTGTTTTGCTATATATAGGTTTCGAAGTCCAGGTTCTGGTCATTCGCTGCTGCACATATCAAAACTATGTAGCTATTCTCATCCTGTAGACCTGCCGTATGGCATACAGACTATGAACTTACAATTTCTTCCATTGCATTCAATATATAGACTCATTCAAACTCCTTTCTACACAAATTGAAAATAATAGAAATTTCAATATTTTCGGTACCAAAATTTAGCATTTTAAAGCAATTTGTATGTTTTGATAAGACGATTTTATGTGGGCGTCATTTTCACTGATAGCGGAAACAACGCACAAACAAAATTTGATTTTCGTTTTCCATTTTATTAGTTACGTATTTTCGGTCTTTAATATCAAATTCCCGTTCCGTTATTACCACATCTTAACATGTTTTCGCGCTTTTGAACGTTCCCTGGATTAAAATACATTTCACGGTATTTAAGAAATTTTAATATAAGACGACATACCGAAACGCGGCTCGGATGCCAGGCACCAATACAAGCAACCTTTCTCAAGCCTTTATGAGTCTTTCGAGGCAATTTTTTGCAGTGCCACCGAGAAGTTACGCCTGGGCAATAAAAGTTTGGTAAACAGCTTAAATTGACCATAAAAGTAACTTTGCTAAATACATTGCTAAATAAGCAGGAGCAAAATTTTGGCAGTTCCACCGCGAGGTTACGCCTGGACAATAAAAGTTACGTAAACAATTTAAATTGACCATAAAATTAACTTTACTAAAAACATTGCTATATAAGCAGGAACAAAGTTTCTGCAGCGCCACCGCGAGGTTACGCCTGAACAATAAAAGTTAGGTAAATCACTTAAATTGACCATAAAATTAACTTTACTAAAAGCATTGCTAAATAAGCAACATTTTTTCAATGACAGCTTAAAACTTTTGCAAACATAATAAAACCGTAAATAAAATAATATTACTTTAGGTTTAGATCAGTTTAAATGAACAGTGCCCTCAGACAAATGCCTCGATTTGTCAGCATGAGTGACAAGTCAGCCTCGTCATCGTAAGTCATCATAGAGCAAAATAACCATACATAATCAACGAAATGTTCAATATGATATTGCCATATTGTACTCGATACGAACGAGAAGTTTGAAGATACACGCTATTATGTAAGCAGTTAACATCGTTAGTCGATAATAGTCCCATCTCAGGAAGTGCATGGAAATAAAGTCATTTGTAAAGAGAGTTTATTTAAACTTTAAGGTCCTGCACCGCTTCTTTAGATCTATTGTTAACTAAAGGTCTGAAAATACGAAATAAAAAATTTAGCCAACTTCTGTTCTTAGGTGGGGTACCAAAGTTTCATATTTTGTTGAGTGTATATATAACTTTCTTAGAAACACATTAAGATTTTATCACAAAATATATAAATGTGCACCTATATAATGCTGAGCAATTGATCGAACTCCCCATATTAGGAATAGATTACTGGAAATTTTTTATCAAGATAAATCATACCCGCGTTCAGTTACGATCGAAAAAACATGTTCACCATTTGTACATTCCTTAACTTTTTTAACCAATGTAGAACTCATATTTGAATGTCATCGTCAATTGACACGTCTGCGTCCCGATTATGACACGGAAGCCATGTAGCTATGGTATATTAGAAACATTGATCTTAATAAACCCTGGATAACAACGCTTTAAATTAACGATTGGAAACCTAAATGTGGAGCGGTGCTATACTCGTTATGGTGTGCCCAGATGTCAATCTTCCGATAATAAAATTATCTTATGCTATAAATTATGCTGTCAACCCAACAATGTTTCCCTAGGCAAGTTATATTCTGCTACTTCACATTTACCTCAGGGAGTAGATGTCTTAGGGGCTGTAACGTCCATAAACGAATGCTGATAAAAGCTTTCGAAGAAACTGTAGTCCACATCGTACTATACGGCGCTGAACTGGGTTAAAACAAAATGAATGTTAAGCATTAAGATATATAAACACAATTTCAAGTGGAAGAAGCAATCATGGATATAAAGCAATGTCTAAAACGGATACCATAAATAGTGAACTTACCTTTATGACCCCGTCCTTTTGTTACTGCGATAGTATCAATCATTTCGTCTTGATGAAATACCTGATCGATTGAAACCTAATGAAAAATCCACGAAAAATATAATCGCTGCACAGAAATAAAAATTAAGCAAGCTCAAATATATAACTTGATTAAAATTATAGAACTATTAGCGCAAACATATAAATTTCGGCCGCATAGTCCAAGCGAAACGTTCCATAACATTCTTGATTAAACATGGCTATCAAGTTATAGTAATAAACAAAAACTGATAATAGTTGTTATAATTATGAGCCCAACATTGATTACGCTATTTTCACTTATAACAATATATATAGATACATATATATTTGCAACGACGTAGTATGCAACGAATGGTTATAAAAATGATTGCTCATGACGTACGAAACTAAATTTTTGCTCAATCAAATTATTCTGACGTTCCAGCAGAAGGCCTACGTATTTCGGCCTCCAGAGATATTTCTTGGCTTCACACTGTTCTGCCCTCCTCAGGTACTTTTCTGCAACGACAAATTTCTCCATATGTGGCAAAAACGTGTTTTTCTTCCGGAGCCAAAAATTCCTAAACTTTTGCCCTGTCAGGGTAAAAGCATTACAATTGGCGGCAGTTGATAGTGTTTCAGTACATAATGTACATTAGATATTATCTGCGAATCAATTATTTATATTTCCGACCTTTTTCGATTCCCCAGTTCAGATGGCGATCCCTCAATTTGAACTGGGAGAAACCGAATTACCCTGCAGTTACCCCTCGCTCGGTTTGGGACTCTGAGTTAAGTACACCCGGCACTTTCGGCGCAGTTTATGGTATTGACTAATGAGGTAAGCGTGCATAGACAACGATTCTATTGACGCGGGGTCAGTCAATCGGTTTTATATTATATTATTACAATACGATAACCGATATCCTGTACTGGAGAAAATTATGAAGCAAAAACCTACACTCTGGGCCAAAATTAAGTGCAACTGAAAACGATCGAGATCGCAATCGATCGAAATTTCGCTTAATCGAAATGTAAATTTCCGATTTTTTAACTGCGAAAAAACCAAATAGATCGGAATTTCCATCTGTTATATTATAGTTATTTATAGCCGTGATTGTAACCATTGATTCGGCTACCAATAACTGTAAGACACGTATTACTGGTGCTGACGATTTCTCACTGCAATTGGTTATGTAAATTCATGTGGTGTGTGACCGAAAGTATTCTACGTACCGTTTTCTCCAAATGATTCTGTGCCCATTCCACTTTTTCTGGCACAGTACCGCCGTTAACTTGAATTTCCATGATGTGAGCTTTCTTTTGCTGCTGATGCATTAGTTTCATCTGAAAATGTCCGCTGTAATATATATAATTCAAACTTTTAACAGTAAGTTGTGAAACAGTGGCTGGCAATACTAATCAAGCGCTTACTCCAAGTTCATTTTACATCAGTTTACTTAAACTTTGATTCAACGTTAAATTTTCAAACCGTATTTGCGCCAAATAACGTGACACTTTTAGCTTATAGTACCGCGGGCTCTAAATGGTCTTGATTTTTTGACCTACGCCTTTGAAAATAACCAAACCACAGTTTAAAATTTAGGTCAGTTTTATGACAATTTGAGTAGAAAAACATTATATCATACCATAAACTAGCTACACATTGGCTGTTACGTGCAGAATAAGAAAAGCAAAAATCCGGTGAAGAGTTATTCTTGATACAGATGCAGAATTTTTTCACAGTTGACAGTTACTGGAGTAATTTCCGTGCGCTATGTTACTTATGACGAAGTAAAATAAAGTTACACGTGAGGATGCTTACGTACAATTTACGGCTGATTTGACCACTGCTTCCGAAAAGTGGGTGAAACGTCGGGGGAGGGAGTATAAAACGCCAGCATTAGAGGTAGTGGTAAGTAATGTTTAAAAAACAATCAGCATACAAAAACAATTTTGAGACATAAAAGTTTCTTAATTTAGGTTAACATGGAGGTTTCGGCGGAGTGGGGGTCGGACGAGCCCCCCTCACTGTGGACAGGTAGTAAGGTAATTAGAAATGTAATTATTAAAAATCAAAAAACTTAAGCCAAAACACAAAGCGTCAAGGCTGATATTTGAGGCTCATAATTGATCAAAATTTCGGCATGATAACATACTTGTGTGTGAGCGATAATGCGAATGATGGAACAATATTTTTTCATTTTCTGGAAGTCTTTTTCGATTTCTTCCTTGCCCAAGTCGTCCTCCCATTTCTTAGCATACTTGGTGAATGCCTTCTTTTTCGATTTGTACCTGACGTTAGAAGCAAAGTTGTCTCAAACACAAGCGCAATAAAACAGTAGGATATATAACATAAAAATGCAAAAACAAACAAAATTATTGTACATCATTTTTTATAAAAATGACTGTTCCAAATGTTTACTTATGTGCAACAGTGCTCTGATAAACTCAATATTGAAACGAAAGCATAAGACTAGCTAGCTCTTAAGTCAAACTTCAAATGCAACACTGCATGTCAATTGGCTTATCAGAGTACGTGTGTCGGTCAACAGCCCAAAATCTTATTTTATATTGGAAACCGGGATGAAGGAAAATGAATAAAATTAAATGAAAGCGGCATGTGCAGGCGCCGATATTAGCTTATAGGATAACGTTAACACGGATACTATTAAGTAAGCTCACAAAATTCAAAATCTAATATCTTAAATAAGCGATACCTTTAAAAGTGAATATTAAGCAGTTTTCTGAAATATCACAAACCACATCCGTTTTGATCACCTAATGCACTTGCGATTCGCTACAATAACTTCACTTCAATATGGCGCGTACGCGCACCGATAACGTAGGACGGATAGCACACGCCTGCATACCATCCGAGTGTAACAACCACCCCATGGCCATCTACTTTGCATATATAGTTGTCTTCTTGACAAATTACTACCATTTACTCTATACAAACGGATAGCACACGCCTACATACCATCCGAGTGTAACAACCACCCCATGGCCATCTACTTTGCATATATAGTTGTCTTCTTGACAAATTACTAACATTTAATCTAAACAAACGGATAGCACACGCCTACATACCATCCGAGTGGAACAAGCACTCCATAGCCAACTACTTTGCATATATAGTTGTCTTCTTGACAAATTACTACCATTTACTCTATACAAACGGATAGCACACGCCTACATACCATCCGAGTGTAACAGCCGCCCCATGGCCATCTACTCTGCATATATAGTTGTCTTCTTGACAAATTACTACCATTTACTCTATACAAACGGATAGCACACGCCTACTTACCATCCGAGTGTAACAACTACCCCATGGCCATCTACCTTGCATATATAGTTGTCTTCTTGACAAATTACTAGCATTTAATCTATACAAGCGGATAGCACACGCCTACATACCATCTGAGTGTAACAACCACTCCATAGCCAACTACTTTGCATATATAGTTGCCTTCTTGACAAATTACTACCATTTACTCTATACAAACGGATAGCACACGCCTACATACCATCCGAGTGTAACAACCACCCCATGGTCATCTACTTTGCATATATAGTTGTCTTCTTGACAAATTACTACCATTTACTCTATACAAACGGTTAGCACACGCCTACATACCATCCGAGTGTAACAGCCACCCCATGACCATCTACTTTGCATATAGTTGTCTTCTTGACAAATTACTACCATTTACTCTATACAAACGGATAGCACACGCCTACATACCATCCGAGTGTAACAACCACTCCATAGCCAACTACTTTGCATATATAGTTGCCTTCTTGACAAATTACTACCATTTAATCTATAACAAACTTAAAATAACTTAAACTAAAAGCTGCATGGAAACGCAATGAATTAAAACATTAGCAGATTCACTGTTACACTTGTATCGAATAGTTAACCTAAAAACTGGCTTCGTGAAATAATAGTCTCTAAGTTTTCGCTGAACAATTCGTTATACGTTTAAAAATTATGCGGCTAAAATTTTTAACAAGCGAATGACCAGGAATTTGACGTTTAAAGACGGTCAGCTACCTTCACTACAAAGCTTACCCTCTGAATAATTTCAGAATTGTGAGCCATAACCGCGAACAATTATCCCATTTGTACGCTTGCATCAACGCAAAGCACTAATCAGTTTCTTAGAAATGCCTCATAGTTGTTTGCTAGGTAATTAAGTCAAACACAGGGTCTGACTTCTAACAAACAGTTTCAACCAGCGGAGGCTATATTGTTTATTACGGCCGAACTATAAGAAAAAATTGCTTGACAAGAAACGGCAAAATTCAGATAGCGCACCAAATACATCTGTCATAAGAGTCGCTTACAAAATTCATGCATTATAAAGTCAAACTATTCAACAAACTTCTCCGTAGCGTCAAACAATATAATCATGTTGGTGGCATGGTAATACATATAACACATAGACAATACGCAAAATCTAAATAGGCTAGCATGCCGTCGAATATACTGATAAATAAGAGTTCTGCATTACATAAAACGCTCTTAATATAGCTCTTGCCAGAACACAGTACTGACAGATATCTCAATTTGACTTGACATTTTTCGGTCATACATTAAGTTACGTCTATTAATAAAATTAACACTTTCTATGGTTATGGCTATAAAATTAACGTGTGTATCACGTATAACACAGATAAATAAGAATGTGTATCATATTAGTTCAAAATGTATGGTGATGTTACAAAATGCACTTCCTTTAGAAAACAATCTCGTTGAAAACGACCAAACATAATGAAGGTTTTGACAAGATAAAACGTGACCGTCTTGTTTTCAATCAAGGACAAAAGGATCACAATTTTAAAAAATTCTCCTAACGAAACTTCGGGTATATAACAGCCTTCCTTCTTTGAAGTCTGTAGTTGAAACAAAGAGCCGACAACAATCGACCTTGCTGAAGAGTGTGACACTTTTCAGCTGTCCCATGTCATTTCCCGCGGTAAGTCGTGCTCGTTTTCAACCTTACCCCCCGCCGCCCAGGTCTTCGACCCACCCCACCCAAATAGTCGGAGCTGAGATGGTGCCTTTTTCATGTGTTATGGGTCTCATGCGCACATTTAAATGCCACTCTGGCCCAAAATCCACATCCTTAAAGAGTTGCGTAGCAAGGCGTTATATACAGCTTTGTACGACCTTATTTATTTTACACAACAAGCCGAATTTGAGTGACGTCTAACCGAAGCGTGTTGTCTTCCCATACTGTCTAACGGTTTTGATCTGAATTGGTAACACGCATAACTTAACTTCGGCTATACGGAATGGCTCACACACAGCTCAATTGAAAGCTTTAAAACTCCGTTCACTAAATTTAGTTAGAAGCGAAACACGATTCAGCATGCTCACGCAAAAACTTAAAGTCGCTCTTCTGGTTTTTCTGGAGCTCTCCGCGTTATACGCGATATTAAACACATAATGGCAGAGCTCCTCATACAGGTAAAGCATGGTGGACACAGCGATCCAAACGAATGGAGCCCGCAACATTTGGAATAAACGCTTAAAAAGTTAGTGACATAGCAAAAATTTCAACAAACACTGAAGAAGTTAGTGACAAAGGGAGGATCCTAACAGTTTCGCCAGGAAAGATCCTAACAGTTTCACCAATAGTACATAAAAAAATTTCTACAAGAGCACGATCCTCGGTCACACTCCTGTACCATGCCTTATTCGATGATGCGGTTATTTTTCGGCTTACTCCGCCGAAAAGCATTCCAGGGAGATTGCTCCGAAGTTATTTGGGGCATCGGCTACCTCAATGTTAGTTGGGAGGGTTGAAAAGGCATTAGGTATACGTGCTTATAGGGTTCCATCTCCTTGAGTTCCGAACCCCGACAGGTCAGCCACCTCTCGAGGAGCCGCAGGCGCCTAATCCGTAGGTGCTTTTCGCGGCGCTGAAGGGATACCCCTAAGACCTCAGACTTTGAGCATGTGTGGTAGTAGGCACTGAATTATACAGGCTCATAGAGGAAGTGAATGTTAGAGGTGCAATGTCCACAACCAAATGAGTATCGTTTCAATAAATCATGACATCGCTTTCACAAAAATCAAAAACCGTTAGTTAGTTAAACCGTTTGGGAAGACAGATCGCTTCAGTTAGATTCATTCAAATTAAACTAATTATGCAGAACAAATAAGCTTGTATAAAACTGCATATAACGCCCTACAACGTGGCTCTTTCACGGTGTGGAATGGTCAAAGTGGCGTTTAAATATGCCCATAAGACCCCTAACACACGAAAAAGGCAATATCTCCGCTCCAACTATATGAATGCTTCTGGTATCACTACTATTGTTATTATTTACAGTGTAGTGTTGTGTTAAAGCGAGTTTTGAATGGCTCCAATGGAAATAAATATTCGAGAAGGGCATCATCTCCGTAACCGCTGCAGCTATATGCGTTATTGCTTTCGTATTGAAAATATGTCTTGCACATTGTGACTTCCTAATGCGTAACAAGTGCGCAATTTCATTAACTATTCAAGAATTCAGTTGACATTCAGCCATTTTGTAAGCGCATGCCATTGTGTACCTTTCCATAAATACATATTCAACACTCTTAAATCACAACCTTGGCGATAGGACAAGTCAATAGATTCCGCCAAGTTAGTGCGGTATACATTGTGTTCCAATTGACAGTTAAATTTTACTTTTATTTCTTACACAAATTTTACTTAGGTGACGCATTTTTAATAGATTCCCCCAAGTTAGTGCGTCATACATTGTGTTCCAGATGACACTTAAATTTTACTTCTATTTCTGAAACAAATAATTCTACTTCATGATATCTTTATCAAAGGAGCAGAATATTCTCGCCATTTGGGTTGATTTGACCATATCTTCGCGCAGTATTGGAAACCCAGTCATCACCATTAGCTTGGGAATTGCTACAAAATTGTTTTGTGTTTCTTATGAATATTAATAGGAATTAACAATTACGTATGCTTAAATCTGTTCATTTAAAATAATTGCTAGCCACATCAAGATTTTGCTAAGTGAATTCAGGAATTTTATAATTTAAATTTGAAGAAGGTATATGTAATCTGATAATGTAATTGCCGTATGTGTATGTGTCCTGAATTTTGGGTTTGTCACACTGTTTGACCGTCATTTTTTAAACCGTTTATGGATTTTTGCGCGTTTTTGTTGGGTGGGAATTCGATATGGGAATGCACGGACACTTTTTTCACACAGCCCACCCCCTTTTAATTAAAAATAGTATCATTTTATTGGTTTTCATGGTGTAAGTTTTCAACTGCTTCATGGATTTTGACGAAGTTTTTTGTTTCATTTCTTTAAGAAGTGCAGATAGTATCGACGAACTTTTGCAAAGGTGATGTGCCCCCTAATTGAAGACCCCCTTACCAAAAATTGTGTATTTTCGAACTATTAGTTTATATGCCGCCTGCGCCCATATGCATGTGGCAAATGTAAAATCTAATCTCACCCACTGTATTTTACCAGGTATATAATTTATATTTCGATTTATAAATTTTTAATCAAGGCTTTTCTGTGTCTACGAAATTATAAATGTGCCACAGCTGTACTATTTGACGTTGCACCTTTAGCACTACAAGCCAATAAACAAGCATCTATATATATACCTATCCGACATGGTAAAACAGGCACCACGATTAGTGCAATTACTATAATATTACGCTTTATTTAAAAAAACAAATTTTTGCTAACTTGTGCATTTACATAAAAGATGAATTGCTCTACAAAAGAAGATAAATAGCCATCGAGTGGTTGCGGCGATACTGTAGCTTTCGTATATTTTGTGTCTTCTGAAGATCCATTAAAAAAGTTGCTTTGACCCAACCTGCACCGGAAATAAAAAACACAACTGCGTTGCACTATAGCTGCAGCTATGTAAAAGATAACTGTAATCTGCAAATTAAGCCGAATATTACTTAAACAGAACCGGAAATAAGACAACCGCGATATATCATCACTCCAGCTGTACAGATAATTGATCTACCAAAATGAACCTAATATTCCCTAGCACCAGAAATAAGATAGCAGCGCTGTGTCATCACTCCAGCTATTGGTGCTTGATTTGTTGCCCATAACACCCGGACTGATTTTGGGCCTACCCCATGACAACGTCCTTTTCCATCTGCACCCACTGCAGGCGCTACAGTGTCAAATGCGAAGGATTTCGTTTTCCAGTTGCACGCCACCTTCTTCTTGTCGATTTGTAAAGGTGCACGATACAGCGCTCCAGTAACGGCAGTTTTACGGGAGCGATCCAGGGTCCTAAGGGAATACCCCACCAGTTGTGAGGCATTTCCAACCATGACCGCGTACGAGAAAGGAAGCTGTTTTAGGGATGCGGCAGTAATCCATATGTAGTAAGTGTCGGAGCCAGACTTTCGCAACTTACGTTCAATTATGGCAGATCTTACTGTCTGTTCATTCCCAAAACGATAGAGAATAGAGATATATGTTATGTGGTTTTTGTACCAAATGTGCAAACAAGTGCGCCAACAGCGATGTTCGAAAACTTCAAGTTTGCGGGATTTTAACGGCGGTTGCTTGTAACATGACGCATACCCGAGCAACACACTTCACGGACACAAGCGACGTATACTCTCGCTTTTATTTTAATTGAGATGTCTGTGTGCTTCCAGAGTTTGAAATACAACTTGTTGAAAGTCAGCTGTGGTTTAGCGATTCGCGATTTAATATCCGTACACAACAAGCCCCTGCCATCAATTTTAATGCACAAGTACTTGAAAACATTTTGCATTTGAGCACGCCACCATGCAAAGAACCACCTGGGGCGTAAACACAGCAATTGATAATTTTGTCTTAGGTAGCATTATAGCAAGGTCGATACAAGCAGCGAACCTACTCCAGCTTGTATGTGGATTAATTACAAAATAACTATTGCCTAAATAGCTACAGCGGATCAGGGATTGATGCCATTTTTATTATTTCTGGTACTTTGGTCGCGTCAAAACCAAGTTTGATCCAAGCCTGCAGCGTCAAATCAAGTGAAAAACGTATTAACGACTGAACGTAGTGTGCGGTTACTCACAGGGTGAATGAATCTACAAAAATGAGCCCGACGCTACCAATATAACTCAAGCAGTTCAAGAGATATTGCGATTTCATGCTGTTTGGATCTCTTGGGCATGTTCAAAACCAAGTTTGACCTAAGCGTGCAGCGTAAATAATAAAAACATCTTAGAAGAATCTGCAGCTACACCAAGAAAGCAAATTACTATTGATAAACTTTTTCCAATATCACCTATATAACTCAATGGGCTTTAAAGAGACGTTACCCTTTTAATTCATTTTAGGTCTATCAGCCCTTTTTAAACCCACTTGGACCCTAATTTGCTCAACCCAAGAATTATATTTGTGCAAAAGCTTTATACAAAACTTTAAGTCTTAACTGCTGTTTATCCTGAAATTTGATTTAGCCAAAGTATTGATGGCGTTAAAGTGCCCATGTTTGATCGGACGAAAGCCCCTGTGAAAGACCAGTTTTTAAGACGACAAGGATTAAAAAACGCTAGTGAGGACGTAGGCAAAAGACACGTAGATCTGTGTATTAGGCAGGGACGTGGCGCAATCCCGGTTCGAGCAAAAATCATATTTCCGGTTTCCGTTCCGGCAAAGGGCAAAAACCATACCTGAAACAAAAGTACAACTTTAAACTTTGTTAGAAATTTTCCAGAAATTTTGCTTCATTTTGTATTAATCTAGAAACATATCTAAT
>JASANE010000262.1:0-11857 GCA_030248225.1 Trileptium ribeirensis | reverse complement strand
GTATATGTGCATCTACTAGGTTCATTTACATATCTTCATATAGTATTATCACATATACTGATAATTTTTAGTTTTAATAAACCTTTATTCCCTACACTCTAGATTTCATTTACAAAATAATCATATTATCACATATACTGATAATTTTTAGTTTTAATAAACGTTTATTCCCTACACTCTAGATTTCATTTACATTCTAGATTTCATTTACAAAATAATCATATTATCACATATACTAATAATTTTAAGTTTTAATAAACGTTTATTCCCTACACTCTAGATTTCATTTACATTCTAGATTTCATTTACAAAATAATCATATTATCACATATACTGATAATTTTTAGTTTTAATAAACGTTTATTCCCTACACTCTAGATTTCATTTACATTCTAGATTTCATTTACAAAATAATCATATTATCACATATACTGATAATTTTTAGTTTTAATAAACGTTTATTCCCTACACTCTAGATTTCATTTACATTCTAGATTTCATTTACAAAATAATCATATTATCACATATACTGATAATTTTTAGTTTTAATAAACGTTTATTACCTACACTCTAGATTTCATTTACATTCTAGATTTCATTTACAAAATAATCATATTATCACATATACTGATAATTTTTAGTTTTAATAAACGTTTATTCCCTAAACTCTAGATTTAATTTACATTCTAGATTTCATTTACAAAATAATCATATTATCACATATACTGATAATTTTTAGTTTTAATAAACGTTTATTCCCTACACTCTAGATTTCATTTACATTCTAGATTTCATTTACAAAATAATCATATTATCATATATACTGATAATTTTTAGTTTTAATAAACGTTTATTCCCTACACTCTAGATTTCATTTACATTCTAGATTTAATTTACAAAATAATCATATTATCACATATACTGATAATGTTTAGTTTTAATAAACGTTTATTCCCTACACTCTAGATTTCATTTACATTCTAGATTTCATTTACAAAATAATCATATTATCACATATACTGATAATTTTTAGTTTTAATAAACGTTTATTCCCTACACTCTAGATTTCATTTACATTCTAGATTTCATTTACAAAATAATCATATTATCACATATACTGATAATTTTTAGTTTTAAATAAACGTTTATTCCCTACACTCTAGATTTCATTTACATTCTAGATTTCATTTCCAAAATAAATCATACTATCACATATACTGATAACTTTTAGTTTTAATAAACGTTTATTCCCTACACTCTAGATTTAGACATTTAGATTTCATTTGAATATCATTTTACAAAATAATCATATTATCACATATACTGATAATTTTTAGTTTTAATAAACGTTTATTCCCTACACCCTAGATTTCATTCACATTCTAGATTTCATTTACAAAATAATCATATTATCACATATACTAATAATTTTGAGTTTTAATAAACGTTTATTCCCTAAACTCTAGATTTCATTTACATTCTAGATTTCATTTACAAAATAATCATATTATCACATATACTGATAATTTTTAGTTTTAATAAACGTTTATTCCCTACACTCTAGATTTCATTTACATTCTAGATTTCATTTACAAAATAATCATATTATCACATATACTGATAATTTTTAGTTTTAATAAACGTTTATTCCCTACACTCTAGATTTCTATCTACATTCAAAATCACTGAATCATATTTTTGAATGGAAACTTTTGCTTAGTCTGAGTCTAGGATTTGACTCCATTTAACTTATTGAGCAGAATGACGCCAAATTTGACTCATGCTGAGTTATAGCTTTTGCTCGAAATATACTACTGTGGGCACTCAGGCTGATTCAAACTATTGTCATAAGCAGGATGTTTGAACTAGTGTTTCGTCTAAAAACAGTATAGCTCAGGCCGAATAAAATGACTGTAGCACTTAGTCTATATTCCTGTTTAATGCAATTTTTGCCACACACTTTGTACTATGAAATTTATACACAGCCGCACCATTTATTACGATATTTTAATATAGTCATCATAATTGTAAATGAGGCGGTTAGGAGGTACTCCCATAATGGTCGGACCCTCCCCCTCCTCCTCCCTCCAAGTTAAATGTACCCCCACAAACCACCGAAGGGCAGCGAAGTTAACAAATCTCAAGTTCATAAAAATTTTTGGCCGCATTTCAAAAATGACAAATTTGTGGAAAAAATTCTCAAATTGAGCAAAAGAAATGCAAAAATTTCAAACATGATGTTTGACTGATCACACGATAGCTATCAACTATTAAAATTTTATCAACAACTGAGTGAATACAAACAATAACAATGAACGTGCATACTTAAACCGCACGTCAGACTCATTTAACAACTTACTTTACTCAATGCAATGTATGCTGTGACAAATGTGTCAACTTACGAACAAACACATTTGGAACAAAGTTATTAATGCTAAGCGTAAATTAGTAAGCTGGTTTCAGTCAGAAAGGGATTTTCTTTCATAAATTGGCTGACGTGATAACAGATAAAATTGATCACTAAAACAGCTAAAATTTAACGCTATAAAAGAGACATATAATATCGTAAATTTTGTTATATATATTTTGTTATTTTATTATATTATCTTCAAAACGTGCCGCCTTTCAGATAATTGACATATCACCCGCTATAGCCGATACCAAATTCTTAGACTCATTTGTTACGTAAGCTAAAACAAAATGTCCTGTCTGCATTTATTTTTCTCAAATTAAAGAGGTGAAATTCAAGCGGTTCCGCTTCCCAATTGCATACACATGTTTTTCTGAATTTAGTATTGAAATACAGTAAACGAATCGCAATGCGACTCAAAACGTGGAGCGCAACTCTAGCAGACATTTGAACCTCATGATATCTGATTTGATGTAAAAATGTTGCTATTGTTTTAATGCATTCGAAATAATGTGTCGGACACAGTTTCACATGTTTTAAGCGTAAAAGAGTGGAACTCACTAATCAATCATCACTGCATTGAAAGGTATCACATTATTTCTTCTCAACCGTTGGACCTTCAAGTACTTGTGATATATGACTCTGAAACGATAAACTATAAAGTGGTACCTAAATAATGGGAATATAGTAAAGGAATTGCAACGGCGGACACGGACAGATAAGCTCCTCTGTCTTCTCAGCAGTTTAATTGTGTAATGAGTTGTTTATGTCAGATTTTTAAAAAAGTTTATTTGGCCTGCCGAACTAAAAATTAGTTAACATTGAATATCTAAATATATGAATCGAACATTACAGCGTTTAAATTAAAAATGTCTGTAGACATTAATTGTCGGACTGAAACAGAGTTGTTGAAATCAATACAAAATGGCCATAATCAAACGTGCAATATTTCAGAAGTTCGTTTGTATCTTTCGACTGAATCTGATGTATGCCAAGTACGATTTTTGATCAGTTGCGGCTCAATTTTATTGTCGAAAAGTGTTGTAGCACACGTGACTCCTAGAATGATTAGTGTTCTTTGGTCCTATGCCTGCTGCCAGACATATTGACTATATCATGCTACCTAAAGTGTTTTCCAATGGATTGAAACACAATCAATCAATAATACGTCAGTACAACCAGTATGTTTATAAAAAGAGAAAATCCATGTTGGTCCATACGCTATTATATAGCTTAGGAGTTCTTAGAAGCATTACTTTACTTCTCACGGTCAAGAAAAGTCCATAATTATAAAAATATTTGCTAACACGAAAACAAATATACTGGTGCAGAAACTTGATGTAAACACAGGATTACCATGGACGTTTGACAGTCGATTAGCTTAAACAATATTGAGCTAATGCCTCATTTTAGTTGACATGTATCAATATATTTATAGTTTACAACACAAAGTTAGTTACTACATTGTGACTTATTTTGAATAGCCAAACAAATTCCATATTGAAAGCATGGGTTTTTATATGTATTAACATACTCTTCATATTATCGTCGCAGATCCGAAGAAGAATAATGTTTATTCGCTTGGTTTCTTTCCAGCACTTCTATCGGAAAGACCATCCTGGTAATATAAAATTCAAATATTGCATAGTGTTAACATGTATCACTCGTCTATTTACAACACATAACTTTATGTCGTGTAATTTTGATTATGTATATGGCAAGAAAAATAGTTCATATGGTACCAAATTGTCAAGTATGTCGACCGGCGCAAGTAGTATGTAGCTAACGGAAAGCAACACTAACAAAACTCCGCTTGTATATTTTGCTGGTGTCAACATCTTCAATATAATAGTCATGGTCATCTTCACCAAAATTTTGATTATGTATACGGCAAGAAAAATAGTTCATATGGTACCAAATTGTCAAGTA
This sequence comes from Trileptium ribeirensis, assembly GCA_030248225.1. Taxonomy (NCBI): domain Eukaryota; kingdom Metazoa; phylum Nematoda; class Enoplea; order Enoplida; family Thoracostomopsidae; genus Trileptium; species Trileptium ribeirensis. The sequence continues at coordinate 7,518 of JASANE010000262.1, read as the reverse complement.
TGTCGACCGGCGCAAGTAGTATGTAGCTAACGAAAAGCAATACTAACAAAACTCCCCTTGTATATTTTGCTGGTGTCAACATCTTCAATATAATAGTCATGCTCATCTTCACCAAAATTTTGATTATGTATACGGCAAGAAAAATAGTTCATATGGTACCGAATTGTCAAGTATGTCGACCGGCGCAAGTAGTATGTAGCTAACGAAAAGCAATACTAACAAAACTCCCCTTGTATATTTTACTGGTGTCAACATCTTCAATATAATAGTCATGGTCATCTTCACCAAAATTTTGATTATGTATACGGCAAGAAAAATAGTTCATATGGTACCGAATTGTCAAGTATGTCGACCGGCGCAAGTAGTATGTAGCTAACGAAAAGCAATACTAACAAAACTCCCATTGTATATTTTGCTGGTGTCAACATCTTCAATATAATAGACATGGTCATCAAAACCAAAACTTTGATTATGTATACGGCAAGAAAAATAGTTCATATGGTACCAAATTGTCAAGTATGTCGACCGGCGCAAGTAGTATGTAGCTAACGAAAAGCAATACTAACAAAACTCCCCTTGTATATTTTGCTGGTGTCAACATCTTCAATATAATAGTCATGGTCATCTTCACCAAAATTTTGATTATGTATACGGCAAGAAAAATAGTTCATATGGTACCAAATTGTCAAGTATGTCGACCGGCGCAAGTAGTATGTAGCTAACGAAAAGCAATACTAACAAAACTCCCCTTGTATATTTTGCTGGTGTCAACATCTTCAATATAATAGTCATGGTCATCTTCACCAAAATTTTGATTATGTATACGGCAAGAAAAATAGTTCATATGGTACCAAATTGTCAAGTATGTCGACCGGCGCAAGTAGTATGTAGCTAACGAAAAGCAATACTAACAAAACTCCCCTTGTATATTTTGCTGGTGTCAACATCTTCAATATAATAGTCATGGTCATCTTCACCAAAATTTTGATTATGTATACGGCAAGAAAAATAGTTCATATGGTACCAAATTGTCAAGTATGTCGACCGGCGCAAGTAGTATGTAGCTAACGAAAAGCAATACTAACAAAACTCCGCTTGTATATTTTGCTGGTGTCAACATCTTCAATATAATAGTCATGGTCATCTTCACCAAAATTTTGATTATGTATACGGCAATAAAAATAGTTCATATGGTACCAAATTGTCAAGTATGTCGACCGGCGCAAGTAGTTTGTAGCTAACGAAAAGCAATACTAACAAAACTCCCCTTGTATATTTTGCTGGTGTCAACATCTTCAATATAATAGTCATGGTCATCTACACCAAAATTTTGATTATGTATACGGCAAGAAAAATAGTTCATATGGTACCAAATTGTCAAGTATGTCGACCGGCGCAAGTAATATGTAACTAACAAAAAGCAATACTAACAAAACTTCCCTTGTATATTTTGCTGGTGTCAACATCTTCAATATAATAGTCATGGTAATCTTCACCAAAATTTTGATTATGTATACGGCAAGAAAAATAGTTCATATGGTACCGAATTGTTGAGTATCAAGGCGCGTCGTATGTAGCTAACGAAAAGCAGTACTAACAAAACTACCCTTGTATATTTTACTTGGTGTCAACATCTTCAATATAATAGTCATGGTCATCTTCACCAAAATTTTGATTATGTCTTGGCAAGAAAAATAGTCATATCGTACCGATTTGTCAAGTGCTGTCGACCGGCACAAGTAGTATGTAGCTAACCAAAAGCAATACTAACAAAACTCCCCTTGTATATTTTGCTGGTGTCAACATCTTCAATATAATAGTCATGGTAATCTTCACCAAAATTTTGATTATGTATACGGCAAGAAAAATAGTTCATATGGTACCAAATTGTCAAGTATGTCGACCGGCGCAAGTAGTATGTAGCTAACGAAAAGCAGTACTAACAAAACTACCCTTGTATATTTTACTGGTGTCAACATCTTCAATATAATAGTCATGGTCATCTTCACCAAAATTTTGATTATGTATACGGCAAGAAAAATAGTTCATATGGTACCGAATTGTCAAGTATATCGACCGGCGCAAGTAGTATGTAGCTAACGAAAAGCAATACTAACAAAACTCCCCTTGTATATTTTACTGGTGTCAACATCTTCAATATAATAGTCATGGTCATCTTCACCAAAATTTTGATTATGTATACGGCAAGAAAAATAGCTCATATGGTACCAAATTGTCAAGTATGTCGACCGGCGCAAGTAGTATGTAGCTAACGAAAAGCAATACTAACAAAACTCCCCTTGTATATTTTGCTGGTGTCAACATCTTCAATATAATAGTCATGGTCATCTTCACCAAAATTTTGATTATGTATACGGCAAGAAAAATAGTTCATATGGTACCAAATTGTCAAGTATGTCGACCGGCGCAAGCAGTATGTAGCTAACGAAAAGCAATACTAACAAAACTCCCCTTGTATATTTTGCTGGTGTCAACATCTTCAATATAATACTCATGGTCATCTTCACCAAAGTTAAATTGTTCCGTTATGGTGAGATTAACCTCGCATCCCGAATAATTTGCCATCGTGAAAAACAGAGTTCGAATAATTGCTTCAGAACAGTGGTCGCCGAATAAACCTAAAATATTATCCGAAATTATGAAACATGCGCTAAGTGTGATATTTTAGTTATGTTTGTAACAATTTCTTCCCATATTATTAAAATCCAACATACTAGTAGAGACACAGTGTCTCAGATGTTGTCCGTAACATGAATTTCAAGCACTGCCGTGCCAATTTTAAGAAACTATATTCTTGTGAACCAATAAGTAAAAGCTAGTAAACAAACCCTGTTCAGCATTAGTAACGACATAGTTAACACTGCGTTAGTGCACCCTTAAGTGTAGGACGGAAACAGCTATTAAATTACACATGTCCCAGAATAATTCTTCGTCAACTGGAGACGCAGGTTGTTGTATCTCCGAGTGTGTGAATGAAGAAACACATACAACGAGACTTGAAGCAAACGTTTATTAACACACAAACACGGAAAACACGAATGGAGTTGAATGAAACAATCGTAACAAATCAAATGCACTGAAAGAAGTTATACGTTACTGTTTCGACATTAGCCTTTATGTACTCATGGAAAATTCTCGAATATGTGATCATGTGATCGAACGTTCTGGAGGATTCTTCAGTTGTCGTCATAAAAGGTTCTGGAAGGTTCTGGGAATGACGTTATGTAATGTTCTTGAAGTTTCTATACTTTGCAGAATGTTCTGGAATGTTTGCTAATTGTCCATCGCCATAACACCTCCACACCTAGCCTGACGTTCGTCGTAAAGGCGAAAATCTGTGAACAGACTTTCGAGTGCGATTGCAGCGTCTTGGATTGTGGAGACCGCGCTCCTGGACGGTGTTGTTTTTGATCTGAATGTCCCAAGCAACCGGAGTTGGACTGGAACCGCTGGGTGGCGGAAGAGATGGAGAAACGATGGGATTTGATCCAGGTTCGGTGCCGTCGTCCGAGACATGCCTTGGTTGGAGCTGTTCCAGATGTCTTTTCCATGTTGGACCTTTTGGCTGGACTCGAACGTTAATTGTGCGGGCTCCTTTTCGTTTGACGACAATTGCTGGAACCCAACGACCTTGATTTGCTCTTCTTGGCCCAAAGTATAGCGTGTAGACCGGATCTCCAACTTTGTACGACTCGATAATCTTTGATATCTGACGCTCTGACTTTGTTGCCTCTCTGGATTGTCTGCCTTGTGCTCTGTGCGCAGGAGAGGAAAGCAGCGTATAAATCTTTGTCCGGATTTGGTGTGAATTTTGGCGGCTTTCCTCGGAGGAAGGCTGGAGTTCCGAAATGCGTGTTTGAAAGTTTGTACCAGTCTTTCCGCCGACCCATTGGTAGCCAGATGGTAGGGAGCTCCTGTAAGGTCAGTGATCCCACTTTCTTGACACCAGGCTTTGAATTCTTCAGACTGGAATGCTGTTGCATTATCGGTCACCAACGTGTGTGTATATCCGAAGTGAGCAAAATCTTGCTCCAGGAGGTCAGTTGTAGCCTTGGCGGTCACAGCTTGTGTACGATGAATGCAAGGATATTTGGAGTAAGCGTCTGTGAGCAATAACCAGTTGGAGCCAATGAAATTAATGGCGTGATCCATGTGAAGTCGGCTCCAAGGATTGTCAGGCAACATCCAACGATGTGCGGGAGGTTTTGCTGGTTTGTTTTGATGTTCTCCACATGGCACACAATGACGGCTAGTGGCCTCAATGTCTTCGTCAATGTTGGGCCAGTAGACGGACGTGCGAGCAAGACTCTTCGTCCGATGCATCCCAAAGTTTCCAATATTAACAGTCCAGGACGCAACGTCGCATGGAGGTTGGAATCACAACTCTTGTTCTGTGAACCAGGCAACCGTTGCAGATGGATATTGATTCAGAAATTTGTCGGAAGCGTTGCATCTCCGAGCCTTCATCGCTTCTTTTTGGGGGCCATCCTTCACGTATAAACCTGAGAACCGTTGAAAGAACAGGGTCTTTCGCAGACTCTAGTACTAACGAACCTTGATTAGCCGGTGTCAACTTGTCTTCCAAGTGTTGTATTGAAAAAACCATTTCAGCATCGTCCCTGATCTCTTCTCGTCGAAGGAGACTTCTTCGGACGATGGAAGGCGACTGAGTGCGTCAGGGTTTGCATGAACCTTGGTTTTGCGGAATTCAACATTGTAGTCGAACTGGTTTAACAGCAATGCCCATCGAGCTAGGCGATTTGCGCCCAAAAGCGGGACTTCTTTGCTCGGGCCGAAGAGCACTTTGAGCGGTCGATGATCAGTTACCAGGATAAACCTTCTTCCATAAAGTACTGGTTAAACTTTTGCAGACCGAATACAATTGCCAACGCTTCTTTCAGGATTTGGCTGTAATTTCTTTGTGTATCGGTGAGAGTTTTAGAAACATTGAAGATGGGGCGTTCACTGCCGTCGGGATAGCGATGAAAAGGAAGCGCTCCAATTCCAAATTTGACGCGTCACAAGCCAAACCCAGCGGTAGTTGGCTGTTGGAATGCACGAGGACATTTTCGGAGCAGAGCAAGTCCTTCAGTTTCTGGAATTCCGCTTTTTGGTCTTGCTCCCAAATCCATTTGGAATGCTTCTTTGTTAAAGCATACAGCGGCTCTGCGTAACATGAATTTCAAGCACTGTTGTGCCCATTTTAATAAACTATATTCTTGTGAACCAATAAGTAAAAGCTAGTAAACAAACCCTGTCCAGCATTAATAACGACATAGTTAACACAACGTTGGTGCACCCTGTCTCGAAATTATTGTTTCGAGAATATAGGAACTGTGGCATTCGTGTGTCCTGGATATTATTTCCTCCTTTAATTTCGGTGCGTAACTGTGTTACGGGTACTGGGTGATTTTCTGGCACGGATATCGCCGTTTCGTCTTCGTAGCTTCGTCCCTTGTACCACATTTAGCTACATTTCTGCGTCAACTGTATAAATATACTTTGCATAAATCGAATAATAATGAAATGAAGAATGCGTGGGTGTATGTCGGTGTGATCAACAATCATCGTTCGTCTTGAGTGTATATGAGCAGGCGGTCGTGTCTGTCATGTTTCTTGGATGAAAAAAGCGTCAGCTTGTCATCGTTTGTGGTGTTTTACTAGCTTTAGATTATAAGTCACTAGTAAAACTTTTGTGGTTTTTCTCACATCACATCTACGTGGGTTTGCGTCTCTATACGCCGTCTATTCGGTTTGGATTGGTCGTTGGTTTGTCGGGTCATTCGCACAAGGACTTCTCTCATCAACGTGTAAGTGATCTTTCTTTCTGTGTATTCACCACACACCTTAACTGTAGAACGGAAACAGCTGTTAAATTATACATGTCCCAGAATAATTCTTCGTCAACTGGAGACACAGGTTGTTGTGTCTCCGAGTGTGTGAATGAAAAAACGCATACAACGGGACGTGAAGCAAACGTTTATTAACACACAAACACAAAAAACAGGAATGGAGTTGAATGAAACAAACGTAACAAATGCACTGAAAGAAGTCATACGTTACTGTTTCGACATTAGCATTTATGTACTCATGGAACATTCTCGAATATGTGATCATGTGATCGAACGGTCTGGAGGATTCTTCAATTGCCGTCATAAAAGGTTCTGGAAGGTTCTGGGTATGACGTTATGTAATGTTCTTGAAGTTTCTAGACTTTGCAGAATGTTCTGGAATGTTCGCTAATTGTCGATCACCATAACACAGGTTTTGCCATGTGTTTATGTAACAGGGTCGTTCCGACCCTGTCACGGATTTTAGGATGTTCACACCCAAAATTGGACTGGGATGCGTTGGGATAGAGCTGGTCGTACTTACAAGGGACGTTTCATGTCAGCAGACATTCTGTATAAAACTATTGACTTTGTTATTTATAAAAGTATGTGGTTTAATATTTTGTGTAAAAGTATGCGATTTAATATTTTGTGTAAAAGTATGCGATTTAATATTTTGTGTAAAAGTATGCGATTTAATATTTTGTGTAAAAGTATGCGGTTCCATATTTTGTGTAAAAGTATGCGGTTTATTATTTCGTATAAACGTATGCGGTTTATTATTTTGTATAAAAAAGTATGCGGTTTATTATTTTGTATAAAAGTATGCGGTTTATTATTTTGTATAAACGTATGCGGTTTAATATTTTGTATAAAAGTATGCGGTTTATTATTTTGTATAAACGTATGCGGTTTAATATTTTGTATGAAAGTATGCGGTTTAAAATTTTGTATAAAAGTATGCGGTTTAAAATTTTGTATAAAAGTATGCGGTTTAATATTTTGTATAAAAGTATGCGGTTTAATGTTTTGTATAAGAATATGCGGTTTGGTATTTTGTATGAAAGTACGCAGTTTAATAGTGTGTATTTTTACTGATTTGTATTGGCGTTTGTTAATTTGTATAATGGTGTCGTTTGGTCCAACGGACCATTTTGTGTCGTTATAATCCGTTAGGGACGAGTGTTCCAATCAGCCCCAACTCGTGAGGAAATGAACCCCAACCGACCTGTAGGACCGAAAATAGAGTTTTGCGCCGACGACAGTTGGAAGGCAGTCGACAACTCAACCGGTAGGTATTCGTGTTATAGGGTTGACGGTTACGACCGTCCGGGAATAGGAGGCCCCTGGCTGCACGTTCAGGAAAACACGTTTGTTAAGACCGAAATCAAAAATATTAAATTTACTTGGTTATAATAATATACTAGGTAATGGTTATGGGAAACAACAAGCCAGAATAGACGGAAATCACACTTTGGTAGCACTTGCAACTATAAGGGATGACGGATGCCGGGCTCGTTCAAAGGTCCGTCACCGTCTGCGATATCATGGTACGGAAAATAACCAGAGTAGGCTGGTGAAACGCTTTGGAAATTGCAAATAGATATCCAAAGGCCCTCCGGACAACGCCGCAACTTCGCTTGGAACACGTAGAGACAATCGCTAC
>JASANE010000257.1:0-46475 GCA_030248225.1 Trileptium ribeirensis | reverse complement strand
CATATCCTATAGCTAGTTCTGAAATGTAGTTCTAGATAAGTATCATCTTAAACTTAAGAAATCACTACGCAATAGCAATACAATATACTGTCTACTTGTCAACTATAAGTTGCACCGTCCAATTTGATATGACACCAAAAATGTATAATACTGGTAAAAGCGGATATTCTGTATAGGTATAATACGCACAAAATGATATTGTCTTTCAAAATATATACGTTAAACAAAATTTACGCAAAACATATATCGACTAATTTATTCCAGGTTGAGATTTGAAACTTTTGATTTTGATTTTGAACTAGTTAACCCATCTGCCTATCCAACAGCAGCAGTTCAGCCTTTTCTAAAATTTTTGCCATTTCCTTATAAACGAAAAATTTTTTGTATTAATTATTACCTAATATTATGCCTAAAGTTTTGATTAACACTAAGTGTTTTTATTGCTTGTGTTGACAGTGTATTTTAACGAATTTCCAAAAAAAATTATTTGCTTGGACTTCTAAAGGGCTCCGTTTTGCATTCTTGGGTAGCATACTCATAGTATCGGTGTCAATTTAATAATGTTTTTAAGGTGCATAAGTTAACATTTTAACATTTAAAAGTTACGAATGATATACCACTGTATTTCAACTATCTACGAATCATGTGACATTAGTCTTTATGCAACAAACAACTTGTTTCATAAAGGACTATCATAGAAATGCATCATGCTGAAATATAATTTAACGGTAAAAACGCAATACATAATTTTGAAGTTTGACGGGCCGACTAAAAGGCGACAAGCAGGGTATGATTATCATTGGCCATGATAGCTGCCATCGAGAACGTGCCTAAGCGCCGCTATTCTTCTAAATTTAAAGTAGTCATGTAGTTTCGGCAGCTTAGTATTGTATAAAATGTTTTCCGCGTTTTATATTTTTAGTCTTCTCAACACTGAAACGAACTTTTTTATATAATTTTTTTGAAACAACATTACTTTAGTAATTGAACAATTTTTTTCAAACAAAGGTTAGCCTGCATGTACTACAAATACGAGTGGACAACGTGCGATTCTATTGTTTTCACTAAATGCAAAGTACTTCTTGCCGATTAACAATCATGATCATCTGAATTAATTAGGGTAGATAATTTGCGAATCACTTGATCAATAGGTCGTCGAATCACTTGATTTATACGCTGAAAATAAAAAAATACAATTACTGTGGTTTATGCGTTATGTAGTAATGAAGCGAGTTTTCAGGTGGAAATTAGATATTTTACTTGTAAATATTGCGCGAATATAATGGGTATCTCCGGTATTCGCGCCGTCAAAGTGGAAAAACTTTTTGAACCATTTAATTTTGTCAATAAAGTTCTTTTAGTAAAGCCATGCTACAACTACGCCGACAGTTGTCATCTCGAGTCGTACGCCAACTGCTTGTATATAACCGAATACAAAGGTACAAAACAAACCACAACGAGCGGAATACCGTGTCAGTATTGGTCATCAAATACTCCACATATTCCGTACTACATTAGCAGTGATTACAATTATTGCCGAAATCCATCAGCAGTCGATCCACGGGCATGGTGTTACACCATGGATCCTGCGGTTCGTTGGGACTTTTGCTTTGAAACTTGCAGCAGTAAGTCTGTAGGCTGTAAATTACTGCAATCAAAGCCAATCAGCTGCTTTGCCACAGATAAACCTTTTCAATTTTCAAATTTTGCTTTTTTCATGTGCTCATATCGTTGAATTGCCTTTGTCAACGTGGACGTTAAAAGATTTGGACCTTGTTACAAAAGTCTTTTCATAGAGGTAAAAAGGTAGTAACAATGTATTGTTTTATAATAACACCAAATTTATATGAAATACTGCAAAGCGCCTCATACAAAGTTTACAGATAAGTGCGTGTAGTCGCCGTGCGCTGGTTCGAAATTTGTGGACAGCTGCAACAGAAACTGGGTCAGTATAAGAAAAATTACTTTGTAAATTGATAAAATGTTCTAAATACGTCACTGTTTGCGTAGCAATTTCAGAAAATATTGCTGCAAAGACAGCTACAGAAGTTACTCGTACCAATAAAACATATTTTGTTTCTACAGGTGATATGAGAGTATTGGTTCATTCGGTACAGCGCTGGAATATCGTAAGATTGCGATTTCAAACCAGAGCCAGGGTGACTCATCCATTCCTCGGTGTTGGTAAATTGAGTGACATACGTATGAAAATGACCGATTGCCAGGAAGCCACTTGTGGGTTCAGTTATCACTCTGGCTTCCATACGGGCCGAGAAGTTGGTGAAACGGAGATCGGCACCGCCTGCCCTGCTATCTACAGCACAAATTTTCATTACATTTTTTATCTCCCAAACGTTGCCGTGGATCATATTTGCACGAGGTTCAAGGTTCTACGGGGCACAAGAGTCCCACGAGCTTCGACAAGGGAATCAGCCGGTCAGCGGGGAGGTCATAAGAGGGAATAAGTTTTCGAAATTTTTTGAGACTTAAAATGTTACTCAGATTTTTGCCAATTTTCACCAATTTGTTTTATTTTCCCTCAATTTTTGCCAAGTGTCCCCGTTTTTGTCACTTTTCTTATTATTTTTGGCAATCATATCAAAATTTTTTGCGCGCTTTAGGAGCTCATTGCGAGTGTGATATCATAGCATACTAGCGCATTGCGAGAGTGATAGATAGCCCAATTCCCCTGAGGCTGGGTGCAGAGTCTCAGAGAAATCGGGCTATCTTCCGTGGGAAAGGGCTCGGCGGTGCGTCTCAGAGGCTCAGATGTATAATTTGCCCACTTGCCCCTTTGAGCTAGCATGTTGTGGCTATAGCATATGAAGTAAATGTTCACCTCAATTATTGCACATTTAGTGCGTCATGACAGTTCCGTAATTGCTATTCTCGTATTCTATCTAACAACCTTATAAAAGCTTTGGCCAAAACTGGGGTTGTGGAAATATTAGTAATCAATTACCCCAATTCTCCAGCAATCAGAATATTATCTTCTCATGGTAGCATATCTACTGTATTGCCATGGTAGCGCGTTTTAAACTTCGTGGAAGAAGAAACATTCAAATTCTAGCCTTAAAATTTAAACCAAATATTGTAAGTTTCGGGTCATTTCGACATTCAAGACAAAATTTTAGAAATATTTTGGTATAGAACGTGAAACTATGCATAATAAAACAGAAACTTTCGATAAATAAATAAAAATCTCAGAAGCATTTTTCTTTTTGGGAAAATTACGGCTGGTTTACGATAAAATCGCAAATATATATATTTTTGATCTGGTTTTAAGCAGTGTACATAACACAAGCAGCTTCAGTAGAGAAGTTAATATGAAGCCGTGTTGCTAGACTTGAATGATTAGAACAGGGTTGTTGTAGTAATCTATATAATGGGGAAACACGATATAGAACGCCGTAAACTTTTCGACAAACATTATGCGTTACTCTTCAAAACGAATAATAGTTTTTTCTTAATATTGATCCATCGGTTTCGAACTGTGTAATTATTTTTACAATAAAGCATGGATGTGAACCACTGGTCATACATAGCACAAGACCGGCGAAAAGTACATCGTTAGTGAAAAATCATAAACTAAAACAAAAAACCTATTTTTGAGCTAAAACCGAACCGCCATAAAATAGTGGCCATGAAACGCGATTCTTTCTATAAAAGGACGTTCCATTTTATTTGTGTTGCATATTTCATAGACCGCATTATCGTCTGCTGTGGACTAACGTAGTGCCATACCTACCATATTAAACATATGAACGCCGCTCAGCTCATATAGATAAGTCATTGATCAAGTAGAAAACTGCGCAAGTCGACTTCAGCTAAATTACTCAGCATACTTAGAAACAATTTTATACGGAACTATGTTAAAAAGTGTAATTTTAGGCAAACTGTGTCCCGCTGGGTACACATGGAAACGTGCAGGTTGTTATAAAACTATGGGAACAGGCAATACGTATGATAACCAAGCATCACAATGTGCTATAGATAATCCTAACGCCCAACTGGCAGTATTCCGCAACACTGACGACGTAGAAGACTTCAGCCAAATACTCAACAGTGCTGGGATCAACACAGCGTTTGTTTCTGGAACCGATCGTGCCGCTGAGAGCTTGTTCCTGGTATCATCGCCAAATGATCTAACATGCCTAGCACCATATCTACCATGGGGTTCCGGTGAACCGTCTGGTGGAATCAACGAAAACTGTTTAGTTCTCGATAAGAACACGAAACTGTTTGGCGACTTGGAGTGCTATACGACGACGTTGACAACCATTTGTCATATTCCCAATTTTGAAGTTTGCGGTTAGCACTGATCTATAATTTTCTGAATAAATAAGCTGTCTGCAGTAATATTGCAGCACAATTCCGAAACACGTTTAACGGCGCGTTGCGTTATGTTTTAAAAGTGTACTTGTCAAATGTTTTTGACAGCCAATACAGTTGGGAAACAAGAATGCTATTTTTCCACATAACTTTTTCATAGAACTGAAATACTGCACCGGCCTAATTTTAGGATAGATGCACAGTCAAAACAAATGTAATTGCATGTGGCAGTAAGAATTTGCAGATTGTAGTACACGTAGATTCACATCACTTTGCAGCCTGGATTATATAAGAATAAAAGGTTGAGCTACTAATGTAACAGGGCCGTACCGGCCCGTTACGTGTGTTTTGTAAGATTTCGGCGTTAAAACTGCTAAAACGCGTCTCAAATCGAACCTGACACGGTTCATGGGAACGAAACTTTCCCATGTTGCATGGTGATGTGTGGTCATTGATAATTGTGTTGCTTACTGTCATTTTGAGCATTTATTTTGCCATTAATATGCTCTTTGCGATTGACGTAACCTTTAATATTGCATGTCCTGTTATATAATTGCGCATTATCGTGGACAGGCTCATGTGAGCCCATAAGAAGTTTACTTGGGACAAGGTTTTAAATTCAGACAGAAAAAGAATAGAGACACTCTACCTAGCATCAAGATAGGAGACACGAACGGAACTCGACCACTAGCCCTTATTTTCCCCATTGAACTTCAAATTTGTGACCGTCCGGGAATAGGAGGCCACTGGTTAATTGAGCCAGACCATTACCGCGCTAGTGATCAAAACCAAAAATATCAAATTTACGCAAGCTGAACAACGTATGTAACCATGGTCGAGCTTAAATCAGGGGGTACTGTAGTGTCTGATTACTCGGAATTGACGGTAACCGGGCTCGTTTGTCGGCCCGTAGCCGTCTAACGGCTCCGATATCGGCAAAATGGCCCGAGTGTTTTCTGTAGGGAAATTTACGGTCATTCTGATGAGGCCAAAATGGCCCTGATTGCACCAGGACTTAACTTTAAATTAGTGGACAAACACATCAACTGACCACAAACAGCAGCTACTTACGGTAGCTTCGGCTGATAACAATGGTTCCGAGTAGACACAACTTAGGTATATATGGATATATAGATATATATGTGTGTTTCTATACTTGATTTTCACGCCTCGGTACTTCTATTTTTTCCGCCTCACCGGAAAAATCTTCTTTTTTTCACAGTATTGGCCCAAGGTGTGATATCCCTGTGTCTCCTCGTCTTTAACGCTCCAAAACCGCTTGATCAGCGCCATGGTAACTGGCCTCTCTTCTTACCGAATCATCGATTGGAATCGTGCGCATTTCTGAGCACTCTACTCATTGAGGCATCCAACGAGGCCAGGCGGGTCTCAACCTGACCAGTCATTCCGCTGTTATATGAGTTATTTTTCTTTTTTATAATGCACTATGAAAATTCGACATAAAATTCCGTCAGTTTGCACCAGCCCCGTACTCGACCCCTGACCCTAACTGCGGCCATGCGACGCCTCATCCAACTCGCCCGCTTTCGGCGAGTACAACGGTATATGGCGGGCCCCCGCCCGACTTCTCGCTAACCCGTCACAACCCGCCGAAGTGCCCCTAGTTCGAAATACCGACTATAGGTGGGTGGTACAAACCAAACGAAAATTTATGCCTAACTCGAAAATAGGCACATCGCTACTCCATTGCGTTCACCACCTCGAGACATTCCCAAATATACCCGGCGGGCCTCCGTCCGTTGCTCCGTTAACCCGGGACGGCTGACGAAAGCGCCCCTACCATCATTGCCACTCTCTCTATCTGTGGTGTTTTAGTGCCCCTCTAACCACTGCCGTTCGGACAGGGAATCATCCTTCCAAGGCGAGTCCAACGATGCCCGGCGGGCGTCGCTCAGCCCAACCGTTAGCGCGGGAAAGCCCGCTGAAACCCTGTATACTTATGTATGTATGTACTTATATATGTACTTATATACGTCGGAACCCAAATGTGGGTCCCGACCCGCCACTACGCCTACCCCCCTCGTGTTTGGTATCGTTCGGCCCCGTTCTCCGTCCTGGGACCGAATTTTACTCCAGCCCCTCGAAAATCCCAGGGGTTTCCTTTGTCCCGCTTCCCTTCCCGTGCCCTTTCTTTTTCCTCTCCGTGTCCTCGTTTTCCTTTTCTTTTCTCTCTCTAGCCGACTTCTTTGGTCGGTTGTCGCTGCTGTTGTCGTGGCTGTGTAATTGTTGTTGTAGTTGTTGTTGTTGTTGTTGTTCTGTGTGTTTCCGATGCGAACTTGAGCGACCTTTCTGTCGCTAAGGTCGCCCGCGTGTCTCATGTGTATTGTGTGTTTATGTGTTCATGAGTATTTGTGAGTATATATATGTATATATATAGGGAGATATATATCTAGGACTTGAGTATATGTGTATATATAAGGACAAGACAAAAAACAGGACGGACGAGGACAAGACATACAAAATTTCATTAAATTTGTAAGTTTTACGAACGGACTGGACACTAATGCTTAGGAAGGACCGGGTGTGTGTTTAGGGCCCTCCTGTCGGTTCCTCGGGTCCCCGACTGGGGCCCCCTGATAGTTATGGGTACATGGGAATGTGATGCACTTCCAACCGTAAAATGGGTTCATTCCCGTCTCTGGCTCTCCCCCTTTGGGACGTTTAAAGACACCATGTCTTGACACCTGAAAAAGCGTCAGAATGGAATGTTTTGCTTTATCTCACAAGCCAACATATAAACGTGCAATGTTTGCATGTTTGTCCATGAAATTGATGGCAAGATTTAGCCCCCAGATGGACTCGTAGGAGACTTACGTAGTTGATGGATGGGACCGCTAACTCGTCGAACAATAGAAATTTAGCCTTAAATCGACGAGTTAGCCAACAAAGTCTGATGAATGAGGACAAGACGACAGGACTGACCCGAATCAAGGACAAATTCTGAGCTTATTCCAAGCATATCTATGGGTAGAACTTGATTTGCAGATTTCAAATTTGACGGGTGACCCAACCATTTTCGTGGGACTGTTGGGAATAACGGACGATTAAGTTAGGTAAGCGATTTAAAAGATTTGAGTGATGGATCTTGGGTAAGTTTTTTTGACAAAAATTTGAAAATGACATTGGGATAGGGTTCAAAATTTCATTAGAATTTGGGTTAAATTCGCAGATGTTTGACCTCTGAGTATTCGGAGGGTTCAAATTTGGTGTCGGCGATTTCGATTGAAGCCGACTCTCTCTAAAGGGGACCCATGGTTTACGATACGTGTCAAAAATAAAATTTGGGGAATTTTCCGATTGGGCGCCCGGGTTTGAACTTGAAAAAGTGGGCGTCAACAAATCACCGGCGATTGGATGGCGACAAAATCGTCATCCTACAATATGGGCGAAAATTTTGAGGCGACGACTACCGCGTCGACTCTTGGAATCAGTTCGACTTCGGCAACGCGGAGTTCGGTCGACCTTACTGACCGGCTCCGACGCATTTCTTTTACAATTGTTTCAAGTTTTTCTTTCATGCTTTCTGGTGCCTTTTCCCGTTTAGCGTTTGCGATCGGATTCGATGTTCGGAGGACCCGCTTGGACCATTTCGGTCTCGCGGAAGGGGACTAGCAACTGCAGTCCCGGATCGAATGTTGTAAGTCAGGAGTACAACCGAGAGCTTGGGGGTTTATTTTCCCCAGTGTGCAGACCATTCGTCAAAAAATTTTGTTTAACTATAGCAAAGTCCTTTCCCCGTAGGATAACCTGCCATCGATCTCCCCCGCCGGTTTGCTAAGTTTTCTCGAACTCGTAGACAAACCTCCTTACGTCGAGTTCCGTTTTTGGGCGTTTTCGGAGATTGCACGGGATAGCGATAGAGCCTACTACAAATAGTCGAAGTCCGTCTGATTCCCCGTGGTCGTAGGTAGGGCAAATTAAAATGGACGCCTCTGGTCCACGTTTCACATGACTTGCAGTTCTTGAGTTAGGGTTGTAGAATTTTCAGGAGCTGACCACGGTAAAATTTTCCAATGAATAAAAGCCGCAATAGGGAATTGTTTCAGTGTTTTCAATTACGGTTTACAAATTTACAGTCAAGAGACCGTTCGACGCTCATGCCGCTGTTTGAGCTCGAACCGACGTCGCAGTTAGGAACGGAGGACTAGCTTCCGTTGGGCTTTAGGGGGTCCCAAAATTTCATTTATCAGAACGAGTTAAGAAAATATGGGAAAATACAGAAAAGACTAAACAAATTTTAAGTATCTCAGCTTGAGCATAAGGTCTTTGATTCCTGAAAGGAGTGATTTCTGCGTACGTCCGTAGTTGAATTAATTTATTTTCATATAGTGCCGGTGCCTCGGTAGATCCTTATTTAAGCATTATATACCAGTCCGCCCCAACCAATCGCCCGCGCCTTTGACAGCCCCCAGACATCCCTCGCTAGTAACTCGTTAAAAGTACGGCGTTGTAATATTTACCTCCGGAATCATTTCGACTGAACCATTAAAGCTACCAAAACAACCTGCATGCGTGGTTTAAGCTTGGTAATAGTATCGAGGGAACTACTTTCGAAAAAAACGACCTGTTGGCATGGTCAGATGCTAGTCCCAGCTGCGGATAACACTTTGAAGTCATGATATAGAGCCCCCAATTTCAAAATATAATCACACCATACTGAGTTCAATAAAGAAAAGTTGCGCCCTCCCCCAAATCATTTTAACTCCAAATCGAACAAGAGCGAAACCCCGTTTTTTCTTTGGAACGACTTGATCGCTGAGTTTGGCAGTTCTTTTATTTTATAGCTGTTGCCTTTTAGGCTATGTACTATATACGCCCAGATTTAGTTTTCACAGTTTTTGCATGTGTCCTTTTAATTGCCAGTTCTGAGATTTGATCCTGCACGGGGAATTTAAGCCCGCTGCAGAACTTTCAATATTGACCACTCGACTACCGAGTTCTGCCAAATTTAGTTAAAATTTTAGTAATAACTTCACTGCACAATTTCGATAGTGCTGTCGAGACACTGTACAACTACGATGTGTACAGTGCAGTAAGGGCGTAGGATAAGTTATAGACAGAGGACAGAAAAGAGACGAACAACACAGGAAACAAAAGAAAGAGAAAGGAACCAACCAAAGAAACGCCAATGCAAAAAAGTGACGCAAACGCGTCCGCGGGCGGAGTGCCCTCGTCCCTTCCCGAAAGAAGCGCAGAAAGCGAACCGGCCGGCTTAGCCCGTCATGTTTAGGAAACGGCGACTGCTGGTAAAATATGGGTCGGCTCCCGGAGCGCCCCGTGTCTCCACGTAAAGGCTAAAATGCACCCTCCAGAGTGCAGAGTTTCGCCCCCTCTATGGGACATCGGCATGTTAAAACTGTTAGGGCAGCGACATTGGTCGTCTAGGAGGTTGCCAAAAACGGCATTTGCTCGTGCTCCCAGCTATTTAGGCTGTCGAAACAATGACTAGGGGCTGCCCTTCAAAGTAATAGCAGTTGTGTGTCCAGCAAGTATAATGTAGTTCAACTGTTCCCCCACCACCAAAAACACCCCCCCGTCATCAGCCAACCCCACGCGAATTTTAAGTACTAGGGACAATCGAGCTCTCGCTTGGACTACTGGGAACACTGGGACAAAAGCAATTGGCGATTAGCGCAAAATCTGTCTTAAAGGCGAAACGTTGTGAGAGACTCGACAAGGATGTTAGGCGGGATTTACACGACAAGGAATGCACACCAAACGGATTTTTTAACATCTGACTGCCATGTAGGCACCTCGCTTTTCGTACAATGATCATTAGCATCCGCTCGCTTGTATTATAAGTAATCATTTGTCCTGAACCGTGTATTGACTGGTATCTTAGTTGGTTTCATTAATACCACCATGTTTTAACTTGCACTGTAGATCCATGTTTTTCCTGTACCCCTGTTCATACCCTTTTCTACTGAAGCCATACGGTAAAAAACGAACTCTCTCCTTTACCCGCACAGCCCTCTAAATGCGTATAATGGCGCGCGTTGTCGAGACCGAATTTCGAAGCACGCCAGAACGCATAACCCGAGCTATAGCTGACTTAGTTAACGTTCCACATTGGACGCCTCGGGTATAGATTTTGGCCCTGTATTTCCGGGGCTGCATTCGTTCGCACCGCCCCGCTCTTTGCGTGGACAAAAACAAGGGAATGAATGGGTACGACTGTTTTCAAAATTTTTGTATGACGCTCCGACTGCCCGTGTCTGAACTGTGTTGTATATATAAGTTTAAATATAGTGTTGAAAATCATTCCATGTGTCCAGCGTTGTTCATACCCAAGCGCTATAAGTGCGTCCGAATGGACGGGCCAACCCCGCGTGCCACGGCTTGACGAGGGGAACATTCGAAGTCCTGACACGCGCGGTTCACCACCAGCGTTAGTATACTAGAATAACGGAAATACTGCGAGAGTGGTCCACCAAAGTTGTCTACCGAGCTCATTTGTGATATTATCATTTTAAAATATAATACCAAAGTTTATTAGGAAAACTTTAGCACCTCAACTATAACACAAAATTTAAATAGGAAAACTTTATCACTGCATCCGAATGCAACTAAATTGTCAAGTTTCTAACCAGATAGTCCGGAATTGTCGGAACCCTGTGGGGTCACATAGGCTACAAACAGCTAAAGTGTTCGACCGGGAATAAACTGAGTGGAACTCAAAATTTATCTTGTAAACCTAAAACTATCACGCCTGTTATTCCGAATTAAGTCAGACAAAACAACTTCCGTTAGATTAGTATAGGGAATATCGGTTTGACATTATGACCTGTGAGCAGGTTTCGGTGTCAACCTCCCTGGGGGACCTCAGCAATCATACCAAAATACTAGACACGTGCGCAACCAATCGGGCGGGGTCCGAACACACCTCGTGAAGCGCGCCTGCGGCCTGCTAAGCTCCATACCTTCTTGGGTCTGACCAAGAAAAGCGGCTAAATTGTAAAACTTATGGTCCGCCCTTGAGGTTATGATAGCCGGGGTCGTATAGGCATGGCGTTAGGAAGTTGCGTCACGCAGTTGCATCCCGTTATTACACTAAAAGCTCAGTCTTTGTTTATAAGCACGGTGTAAATATATTGTAAAAGAAACGCTGCGACCGGAATGAGGTATAGCGTATATAACATAGAATAAGTACCCAAATTACATTTAGTTTTGCGTTAGGCGCGAATCTGCAGCAAAATCCGGCACCAGAATAACGTTAGCTATTGTTCATGGCTTGAGCACAGTTTTCCAATGCAACAAGATTAATGAATATTCGTAAAACGACCATTGTCAGATGCCAAATGTATCGTACTAATAATAGCTTTCATAAAAGTTATGATTTTTCTTGTCACAAAAAGTTTCAGCAAAGGACTGGAAAGGCTTGTTGCTAATGACTAATATTTATAGATGGCCACAAGGTGAGCCGATAGATTAATGATTCAATCAAGTGCAATGTTCGAAATGATTCCAGAAAAATTGAAAGTCGTTGAAACTCATCATATTCGGAAATTAACATAAACCATCATAGAAACTTGAGAAACGTGTAAAATGTGGGAGAAAAATTAGTAGATATAGCAAATGTTGCATGCAGGATGTCTCCATATAGGAATCTATTCTGCTTATATCTGGATTGAACTTATATAACAAAAATATCTACCGCCTCACATTCCCATGAGGCCTCATTTAATTCTAAGCATTGTACACTTTATGTATTTTATAAGTTATGAAATTTGTATGTCATCAATGTTAGAAATTGCAAAATGTTGAATAAGCTATTATAGATAAAATTCTTAACGAACATCGTATCTCTATTGATCATGTTCACGAAGTATTTGTGTATTAACTAATTATAAATATTACAAATGATAGACATTCATTGATGTATAAACGTAACATCTCATTAGGCTAGCGTAAATAATTGCCAGTTTGTCGGGGCTGTGTTGTAGTAGTTGCGCGCCAGTCTTGTAAAGCTAGGGGCCCGAGTTGGAATGTCGGCTGGTAACATGTAAGACGCCTCGTAGATCTGTTCTGTTGGTCAGCCCGGTGTGACAACCTGCACGTGGTTTCTTAACACGGCCTGTGCTCAACCGACGCTCGCTATGCGAGCACGCTAATAATCACGTAACGTATCGACTAAATAACGTAGCTTCAACACGATATGATCGAGGCCTGTGGTGTAGTTGTTGCGCAATAGCTTGCGAGCTTGAGGCCGGTTTGGAACTCGACTAGACCAATGTAAGATCTCTCGTGGATAATTTCAGTTAACTTTGTAGAGTCACTGAGGTCGCGTGCAGATTGAGCCAAAGAGCAAACCCACAAAACAATCTTTATTTAACAAAGAAAATAATCAAGGCGCAATATAGAAGCGCCAAAGCTTAGTCAATAGCACTACGGCGGTGCCTAGTAGAGCCAACATCGGCTGTCGACAACGTCACGTGCAGATAAACAAAACTGAATGAACTGTGGCTGAACTGAACTCAAGCTCGGCAAGATTAAATATTGTCTTAGGCAGCGATATGCAAATTAGTTCTAAATCTTATTTGCATATCTTATCAATAATAATGTTTATTTGTTATTATCATTACAATAAATATAACATTTTTTCAGCTAAATGAAAATTAAGGTAAAACGATATTCGATAGGTTTTGTGCTCACGAATTATTTGTGTTAAATATTGTATATCTTACACATTTCAGAAATAATCAATTATATAAAATGTAAAGTAATTAATAACAAACACTGGCAAATACAATATTAGAGCAATACCGTCTTTGCTAACTGCTATTAAGCTTGTTACTGGGTACTGTTACTTCATTGTCAGTATTGTACATCGTGCTAGCGAGTGTTACAATACACCAATTTAGCACACCAGTCGTACGGTATCTAATTAAATGCTAAGTTTTATAATAGGTTATAGAACTAGAATATGGTCCTAATAAAAATGTGAAATTAGAGCTACAAAATCTGAAACGGTTTCTAACTCGCTACATTAGCAACATATTATCAGGTAATAACTAGATAATATTCGAATCTTTAAAGCTTTTAGCAGTGCCCTGCGATAGTCAATCCTAAATAACAAAAGTGGATAACAGTCGGCGCGGTCTAAAGTTTAATCTTGAAAAAAATAAACGTTTTGGCGCGGGAGGCGAAAATTCATATTTACACTTACGATGTTTGCAATCAATCAAGACTGAAACGACTAGTTAACATAGAAAATTCAAAATTCTATTAAATAAGCCTTAATGTCGATCAGGTTGTTAAAGTCAGGTTGCGTGAGTTAATTTGTCCATGTTTAATTATCAGGCAATTAAATGAAATTGTAAAACTCACCTTTTGAACTAAAACGAACATGAACGATGCGTTTTCTTCGAATGAACTTAGTATTTATGTAAATTTGCATATCCACACGGTAAAATGATAAAATTTTAAGCAAGACCGTATCTACGAAGTCATGATAAATGACGATAAGCACTGGAGGTACGTTAGTCGATTCGGCTACCTATATAGAAAGAATTCCTTCACCAGACGTTATTTAATATCTTGCAGCGAGCGTATGCGAGACTTGTAATTCACTTATTTTATTATTAATAGATTATATATCAACTACGACGACAACAACGACCACCACTACATCGACAACAACAGCGACAACAACAACTACGACAACATTGACGACAACAACGACGACAACAATGACGCTAACAACGACGACAACAACAGCGACGACAACAACGACGACGACGACAGCCACAACGACAACAGCAACAACCACGACGACAGCAACCACGACGACAAAAACGAGAACCGAAACCATAACAACGACACAACAAATTACAATGGAAATAACGAAAACAATAACAACCGTTCCGGTTACCACCACGTTTAAAGAAGTTACTACCACAACACCAACTGCTTCGAGAACAAGCAAGTTGGCAGTATTATACGCTCAAAATACTTTCCATGAAATTTAAGATACGTGTTCTAATACTTTTATACAAACATGCATTCTTTTAAAATTCAAAGAACTATGTCTTGAAATTTTTAAGAATTATTTTTCCCAAACAAAAGATATATTTAAATTTCAGTAGGATGGGGCTAAACGAAAGGATCGAAAACATCCGTAGGAAATAGTGTTTGCGAAAACATTCGCATAAATCAATATTTTCTAAAGAAGTTTTAGGTACTTCCTTTAGCCCACCCAACTGAAATTTAAATATGTCTTATATTTTGGAAAAATCTTTGAAATTTCAAAGAATAGTTCCTTAAAATTTAATCGGCGGTGCTGAAATCTTGAACACTTTTTAATTTGATGGATAGCATTTTAGTTGCAGTTTTGCACCAACTGCGAATATAATGCCTATATGGCCTTCTTAATTGGTCGAGGCAGGTTCATTTTTGCTTGCAATATGTTAGCCAAGCCGAAAGTCTATCTCTGGTATCACAATTTCGTGATGTTATCTTGTACTGTTAAAAAGCTATGTGGAATGAAATGAGAGCACAAACAGGTTAAAATTCCTCTTTTCGCCCTTCACTGCTACACATAAAATCATTCAAGTTCCACTAGCGTTCTCGTTTTATTAACATGCTTTGTAGGACAAAGTCACACAGAGGTAAATAATCTCCTGATAACTTTACAGTACCATGCGTATAATCACCCAAGTTACACTAACGTATAAAGTCAACACTAATGCTTCGTTCACGTTATAATGTCCGCACTGTTTGGAACTTTTGTCACCCAGTAGTCGTGATCCTATCGCATAGAGTCAGGGTCACACATACCGCAAATCGATTCCTGAGGATATGCGACTCACCTGATTTTCTGAGGATAATTATTACATGTTTTGTCTATGGTGTCACACACTCTTAGCTACCTATTTTTCATGAATTAGCAGTAACGCACATTGTCTATAGGTAATGTGGTGTATTTTTGCATAGTTTTGTTAGTTTTTTGAAAATTTCGATATTTGTATGATATAAAATATGCACGATAACAAGTTGGTATATAGAATACCGTTGATAACACTTCAAGGAAGACATGGTGTCTTTAACACCGTCGGAAAATACCAACGCTACTAGCTAACTACCCTTGAATATTGTTATGATTACTACGGATTCGTCTGCCCCTGGCATAGGCGGAGAATTTAGCGATGACATCGTCCGACAAGCCGATGCTGTTAAAGTCTCGCCCAGGATACCCAAGAGAGCTGGAGATGGAAAGTCAGGGATGGGCAAGCTCAATGAGAACCTAGCCGTGGGAGGGGAACATGAGTCCCGCTGTACTTCGCACGGCTGGGGATACGATGGTATATCAAAAACAATTGACCCCAAAGCCCCCTTTACTGTCTTCAACGGGTGCGGGGGAGTGGAGGTTGCGGGCCATGAAACCGCGTGCATGTGCAAACTTAAGGTGCACCAGTTACAAGTTGTAGTGATGGTGTTGAGGTTCTGGTAAGAAGAATGTTACGTGCAGTTACTTAGGTGGAAAATAGGTGTAGAGGCGTTAGATTTTACTTGAATCCTAATAAGGATAACGTTCTGGCCTTTAACCGAACAGTGAATGTTAATAGAACCATTGATATATTAGTTTTATGGCAACAAGTGCCAGCAAGATCAGGTGTTAAATATTTAGGAGTGATTTAGGATGGAAAGCGTCTATGGACGCTTCATCATATAGAAAAGGCAGTTAACAAGGTCATTAAAACCCTGATGATTGTGAGAAATGCTGTAGGCCAAACGCAGTTTCTTACACCTATACCAGTTATATATTTATAAAGAAATATAGTTCTTATGGTAAGCAGTTATGGCGCTATTGTGTGGCATTTCGTAGTATATGCCCGAAAGGTGAGTAAATTGTCTAGAATAGTACGTCTTATGGCTACTTGAGGTATGGGTTCAAGCCCGGCATTAGGAATGCAGGCCCTCTTGAATCTATTACCAGCGAACTTGTAGGTTTCTGTGGGGGCGCTTTGGATGTATATATGGTAATTAAAGCATTTTCAGGATAGCACGAAAACGT
Organism: Trileptium ribeirensis; assembly: GCA_030248225.1. Classification (NCBI taxonomy): domain Eukaryota; kingdom Metazoa; phylum Nematoda; class Enoplea; order Enoplida; family Thoracostomopsidae; genus Trileptium; species Trileptium ribeirensis. The sequence continues at coordinate 30,109 of JASANE010000257.1, read as the reverse complement.
ACCTTCTTTCTATTGAACATCTGGACCTCACAGATAAAATTAGGAGGAATCTTAACATATTAAAGCTAAATATATGAGCTACATTTTACTAAACTAGAGAAGATTGGCTAAGCAATAATGAGATATTCCAGGCCGAAAGCTTTAACTATTGTTACACTGATGGCTTGCTCATTAAAGGGTGTTCTAGTACCAGACCAGGGCCTGAATATATATGAGAAATTGCGGTATGAGTATACCTTTAGAAGAATACGCCACTGTTTTTCCGGCTGAAGTCTATTTAAAAAGGAAACGGACATGTTATTAGAGAAAAATGTCAGAAATATGAGTATTAAGATTGTTACAGGGAGTTTGGCATCAATGTCTGCCACAAATTTAGATAAAAATGAATCAGAATGATACGAGAGGGCTGATAATTTGCTAAGAAATTGCTCTCTTTGTTGTTTATAAGAGCAGAGTCCTCTCTTCCAGTAGCCACAAGAGAACTTAGGACGTGGGTTAAGGCTAAGGCATGAATGCATAGAAAATTTGTTCGCAGAAGGAAAAAAGCTAAAATTTGTAGCTTTATGAAAGAGACTATAAGTGAACCAACCCCACAGAGAGTATAATATTAAGCTAACCTAAATAGGAATGAAATAAGACAGTGTATTCAGATATTATAACTGGCCATTGCTGCTTAAGAGATCATATATTTAACGCTAATAGGGCATATCAAAAACTGTGTACATGTACTATAACTAAATGAAACAGCTATGCGCTTTTAACTTTGCCAAATATTTATTGAGGATAGAAATGCTAATTTAGGTAAAGATAAACTTACTATAGATGCGGTCACAAGGAAAGGTAATCAGTGTATCTGCGATTTATCTCCAGTATTGGCATGTTAACAAGTGCATCGGTATTCACAGGTACTTCATAGGTCGTGTTGGCGCAATGAGCTCCTTAATATAACCACGCTTTTCTAACCCGTTTATTATATATCTACTTCGCAGAAGGTGGGTAATAAAAACACGACTACCCGACCCATGTTCTTGCAAAACCAAATTTGCCCCACACGCATCTTCTTAGACCAAGAAATCAAGGCTCCCAGATTCATGGACCACCAAGTTCTAAATAAACCTTATTTTCTAGGACCATCCCATCAAATTACACTCCCCCACGTGCCTGACCACTAATTTCAGACAACCCAGGTTGTATTATACTCAGCTAAAATTAATTTTAAGAAAATTTTGTGAATTTTATGAAGATTTAGTGGTACAAGAGCATTGGAGTTTATATATAGTGGTCTAAGAGCGTAGTTTTGGTGTAAATTTTGGTGTTCCAACAACAATAGTGGGGTCCACTTTGGCGGTCCTGGAATATTTTGGTGGATGTTTGCTGGTCCAATAAAATAAGAGGGCTAGCCTTGTTTATGGCGCACCATGTGGGTCATATACTTGGGTGCGGTATGGCCGACAACGACCGCGACGTATCACGGCTGATTATGTACAACACTCTCCAGCAGAGTCGACCATGATCCACATGATCCACATGTTGATTGGAAAGGTACAGGTCTGGGCAAAGGTTTTGTGTGATTGGGTTTATTAAAAGTACACCATAAGAAAATCTGTCCTACGATCATGTTAATATTTGTCCATGGCCCTAAATATGTATTGGATATTGGCAAACCCACTTCCGGATCCAGCACTGAGGCAGTGGCGGTCGTTCCCCTCTCCTCAGAGTACAGTCATGCCACACAAACCGGAAATATTTTATAAAAATTTAAAATATTCATACTTTTAAATAGTAGTCGAAAATCTTTCAGTAAAAACCAATCCCCAGTCTGAAAAATTTTAGTAAAACCGCCCCTGTCAGAAATTTCCTAATTCGCCGGGCTGTACACTCGGTATTTTGGCCTTCACAGTTTAAAGCTGGAGGAATTGCTATTCTTTGAAATGATGTAGTTCGAAAATTATCAATAGAAAGGAAAATATTTTGATGACACAATATTTTCGTATATCACTACTTTTATTTCTTAAGTTATATATGACATTGATCCGCTAATGATCATGGGGGCATTAAATTCGGTAAAATTAAACCAGTATAAGTAAACAGGACATGCCTTCTGTAAAAATTCACTTAAAAAGGTAAAGGTCTTACATTTTACGCTTTATCAGGCCTATAAATAGATCAGTAATGCGCCAGTAAACTTAAAATACGCCCAGCCACAATCCTGTTTTGCAAAAAGCGATCGGGGACCGCAATCCGTTGTTATGAAACAAACTACGGTTTTGCCATCGATTTTTCGCGAACGATATTCAGTCAAATTTCGATTTCGTGTTGCAAAATTAAATTTTTTAGTCGAACAAATACTCATCTGTCTAAATACATAGCCGAATGGTTCAATAACTCTTCGAAAATGTATCTTTGCACTAGTCAACGTTCTTGAAATACATCGACCTAGTCAGTTTCACGTTACAAGACACATTTGCTTGCTCGTCAAAATGTTAGCGGATATGTTCGGGAACGTCTGCTATACCATTGCACAAATTAGTTCGCGAACAATTACATTCGTCATCGCGAAAGCAAACACAATTTTTAACAAAACAAATGTTTTTGCAAAAACAAAATTGGATATAAAATGCCTACGTTTATGATCAGAACTCTCAAATAGTTTGTTCGCGAACATTAGGGCAATGTATGTTGATAAAGGATATTAAAAGGAATGTAGTAAGTAATTACATCCTGGTAACCAACGAACAACGTAGTTTTCGCGAACAACAAAACACGCTCTTCTGTTCCCGAACAGTTACGTTTAATATTATTTTGATTAATCAAATCAAATCTCGCATAATGCAGTCATGTTCACGAACAACAAAACAGAGTCGTTTGTTCGAGAACAGTGACTAGTTGCATTATTCCAATTAAATTAGATTGAATATCGCACTCGCATAACATATTCATGTTCGCAAACAACAATCGATACGCGCTGCGCCACCTAGACTGCATGTTTGTTCGCTAACAAAATTTGAGGTCGGCTGCTATACTGTTCTTGAATGACAAATCTCAAATTAAAATTCTGTAAAAGTATGTTCAACAACAACTTAACAATTTCCTTAAAATGTTCTGTAACATTATTTATACCCTTTTAAACTCGTGACGCAAATGTTTCAAACCGTTTGAAGATAGATATAGGATCGTCAAAAACTGTTCGATCACCGATTTTTTCGGGAATCACAAAAGAGGATTATTTGCTGGGCGCATACAAAGTTCAGTAAAGCTCAACTAATGCAATAGCAAGCTCAACAATGCTCAACAGCTCAACAACGGTCATTTTGAAGCAAAAACCGACATTCGGCCGGTCGTCAGCCTGCCGGCGGCTCACGGCTAGAGGACAACGGCCGACATTTGTATACATATTTTCCAATGGATAAAGTCTATCATTTTATCCAATTATGTTGTGGAAATTACGACGAAAATGGTTAAAATTTTTCGCTGCTTAAATTCAAGGCCCCAAATTAAAACGAATCCGATATACATCGACATTGAATGTAGGTATTACAAAAATCAAAACAATCCGAATAAAAAAGACAGCAATCAAGTCAAAACAACTAAAATTAATTAGAGATAAAGAAGGTCGTTTTCAGTGGGGTTTCCAATTACAAGCTGTCAAGCGTAACCCCTGCTGGGCTAGAACATTTCAACTTTTACTGAAATAATTTTAGGTATGTTGAATTTATATGTACTTGCTGTATTTTACTGTTTGTGCTAAAATTTTGGCAGAAACCAATTATAATCGTCGTTAAATACAATTTGAGCCAAATCGTATATGCTTTGACCAAACTAAAAATCGAGATATTTATATATAAGAAAGACGATATAATTTTAATTGGTAGTAAATTAAGACTCGAGCTTAATTGAGTTTTGTCGTCTCAATTTTTAAACATATTTCTGTAACAGTACCGTTCCGGCCCGTTACGCGTATTTTCTATAATTTCGGTGTCAAAATTATTCACGAACACCACGGAACTCGGTTGGGGGATTGGAAGGACGATGTATGGTGCCGTGGGCCAGTGGAACATTGTTTTGCGTAATTATGTCTTGCTCATTGATATACTATAATTCGATCATCTTTTTACCTTTCGTATTTTACCATTCGATGGCGCATACTATAATTTGACCATCTTTAATTTGCTGCTGTATGCTATAATTTGATCCGTTTTTTATCATTTGATGCCGTACGATGCTGTATGCTATAATTTGATCCGTTTTTATCATTTGATGCCGTATGATGCCGCATGCTATAATTTGATCCGTTTTTATCATTTGATGCCGTATGATGCCGTATGCTATAATTTGATCTGTTTTTATCATTTGATGCCGTATGATGCCGTATGCTATAATTTGATCCGTTTTTATCATTTGATGCCGTATGATGCCGTATGCTATAAATTGATCCGTTTTTTATCATTTGATGGCGTATTATGCCGTATGCTATAATTTGATCCGTTTTTATCATTTGATGCCGTACGCTGTAATTTGATTATCTTTTTGCCTTTATTTGTCGAGTTCTTGTCTGATTACCGGGACGAGTGTTACGATTCGGACGAGATAGTGAGAATTGGGTTGTTTCAACCGATTTGTGAGGCAGGACATTGAGCCCCGTACCGATAGAAAAAGGGAATCCCGCAGTACCCAACCGGTGGTCACTACACGTTAAAGCTTTGACGGCTAGGACCGTCAGGGAATAGGAGGCCCCTAGCTGCACGCTCAAATTAACGAGTTTGTAGAGATAGACATAGAAAATATAAAATTTACCTAGTTTTAAGCTGTACACTGAGCAATGGTCACGGAAAACAACACGTCGTGGTCAGCTGGATTTGCGATTACGGTAAATTATAGGATTATCAAGAACGACGGATACCGGGTTAATTTGATGGCCCGCAACCGTTTAATACTCTATGATCCGGGAATGGCCGGAGTACGTCGGTAAAGTATTTGGAGGACTTTAACGAGGGATCAACCTGCCCCGGACAATATTAAGATCGCACCCTTAACACGACACTATCACCGCTACTTACGCTAAGTTGGGTGGTCGTGAAAGGAACCGGACTGCACACCTTTACGTACATTATTATATGGATATATAGGCATTTATGTGTGATGACGGTGTGTGTATGCCAAGTCTCCGCGCCTTCCATCACCATCTGGAAAGTTCCCCTGAGCGCATCTTATACAAACTGGCCTTTTCGCCCTATTACTCCGCTGTAACATGTCTTGGTATGACTCCCCCACCCGCCGCATCCCCGTTGTCGCACCCCATTTCTGAACTGGTGCTTGTGACCCCTCGTTTTGCTCACCTTACCTAGATAAATCCCACGAAGTACGCTAGACCTTCGCTCGATTCTCCGCTGACCCGCTGTAGTCACTCAAAGGTGCCCCAATTTCTCCCACCAACCACAAGTGGGCACAGATAATCCTAGATTTGGCTCTTAACTCAAAAACGAGCGAACCGCCCCTCATTCTGTTCGTCTCGTCGAGACATCTCCAAAAATAACCGGCCGGTCACCGCCCGCCGCCCCGTTAACGCGGGCCGCCGACGAAAGTGCCCGTACCGTCGCCGCTACTCTCTCTAACCGCTATGATTTTAGCATTCTTTTACCCCTGCCGTTGGGCCCAGGTATCACTCATTCGAACCGTCACTCGACGGCGATTCCAAGGGTACCCGGCGGGCATCGCTCCGCCCAACCGATAACGCGGGAGAGCCCGCTAAAGCCCCTCATACTTATATACATCGGAACCCATGCGTGGGTACCGACCCGCTATTACGTCCACCCCCCTCGTGTTTGGTATCAATCGACCCCATTCTTTGTCCTGGTACCGAATCTCACCCCAGTCCCTTGAAAATTCCCCGGGGTTCCACTGTCCCACTGCCGGCCGCATCCTGTCTCGCTCTCGCCGTGACCTCGCTGGCCTTTTGTTGTTTTCTTTTGCCGCTTTCTCTAACTCACTTCTTTGGTCGGTTGTCGTGATTGTTGTTGTTGTTGTTGTGCTGTGTGTGTTGTGTGTGTACTCGAGCGACCTCTCTGTCGCTCGGGTCGCCGTTATGTCTAGTATGTGTTCATGTGTATGTATGTCTGTGTACATGTAAGTATGGATATCTATATATATGTGTATGTATGCAATATCACATGAATCGGACGGATGAGGACAAAATGTACAAATCTTGCTTAAATTAGTAAGTTTTACGGACGGACTGGACATGGACGATGTGGAAGGAAGGGGTGTGTTTAGGGTCCTTCTGTGGGTTTCCGAGACCTCAGAATACGCCCCTGACCCGTTGGGAGTCCCTTGGGAGATGTTCTACTTCAAGCCCCGAGATGGGTAAATTTCCGTCATCGGTTCCTCCCTGAGAGGCGTGAAAACCAGCGTGATCATTTGGAAATCGCGAAAGACGTGTTTTTTCTTGATGGTCTGAGGTGTCTTCATAAAAAGGGTTACTTTCTACGTCGTAATTAGCTTGATTAAAAGGGCGGCATATGGAAACCACAAATACCGCGTTGATAGTTTCCGATTTAAAGTAGGATGAGAAGATCAAACAATCCAAAAGATTGGGCAGATTGTCATGATGATTTGAATTGAAGCAGGATATTGCGTGACCCGAAAGTCGCTGCTAGCGGTTTAAGTTGAACGGGGCCCGGAAGTCATCCAAATGTGGTGGGCGTTGGATCCGATTTCAAAGCACATCCGGTGCTAATTGCAGGAAACTAGAGCTTTAAAGCACGCATTTCATGAGAAAATGTGGGCTGAAATCGCAGATGGCTGACCTCCGAGCACTCGGAGGGTTCAAACTCGATGTTGGCAATTTCGATTGAAGCCGACTTTCCCTAAAGACAACGACGGCTTACGGTAGCTGTCAAATTTGAATTTCTGGAAGTGTCCCCCAAGTTGGACGCCAAAGAAGAAACCCAAAAAAGTGGGTGCCAAGAAATCGTCAGCGGTTTGTTGGCGACAAAATCGCTATCCTAAAGTATAGACGAAAAATTTCGAGCTTAGCGTCGACTGTTGGAATCAGTCTGATTTCGGTAGCGCGGAGTTCGGTCGACTTTACTGACCGGCTCCGACGCACGACTTCAATGTGTTGGCTTTTCTGTGTTTTCTGCTTGCTCTGAGTTTTTGCTCATTTTGTCTTTCGGAGTCGATGGTCAAAGATTTCCGCGTAGGCTTTAGCCTCGCGAAGGGGTTCAGCGATTGCTGCCCCAAGGATCGAAGCCTGTAAGTACCAGAGAGAATCGGTGTCTGCAGGTGTTAGTTTCCCTGCTCAATGAACAGCAACAGGCCATTCGTTTAGATACCCCATGAACGTAGCGCTTTCCCTTCCCGTAGACAGACTTAGTGATGCTTGGGCTCTCCAACCCATTCCCACCGAAATGCTATGCACAAACCCAACTGGAATTAATACCTAGTATCGAGCTCCGATATAGAGGCACAAACTGACCTTGGTTACACCGGAACAGAACAAGGCGAAGACTAGCCAGCTAAGTCGAAGTCTGTCTGATTCCCCGTGGTCTTTAGGTAGGACAATTCAAACGGACGCCTCAGTCGTCTCGGCTTTACATGACTTGCAGTTCTTGATTTAGGATCATCGAATTTTGCTGAGCAGACCACTGTAAAACTTTCAACCGCTTCGCAGCTGAACCAGTAAGGACTTGCTTTTTTGGCGTTCATCGTTTACAAATTTACAGTTACTTGACCGTTCGACGCTCATGCCATGTTTGAGCTCGGACAGAAGTGCAACTTAGGAATGGAGGACTAGCCCCCGTTGGGTTTTAGGAAGCCCTTAAAATTTTATTTATCCGAATGAGCTAAGAAAATTTGGGAAGACAAAAGAGTGAACAAATTCTAAGTATCTTAGCTTGAGATTAAGGTGTTTGCTGTTCATGAAGAGTAGTTTTACCTAGCCCGTCTCGGTATAACTAGCGGACCGCTTATTTCATAGCGATTTGGTGTTCATTTATAAAACAAACAACTACCGAGTCAGTGAGATGGTTTAAGCAATCGCAGTGGACAAATTAATCAAACCTGATCTTCACTCGAACGGCTGACCGAAGCAATGTTAAACGACTACCACCGCCCCGAAAGAAACTGGTAAACGGCCGGCGGGGCGATGCCCCCAGCCATCCAAAAATTCCACCAGACCCATTTGGTGCCGCGTGCAAATAGTTTGTAATTAACACACCACACCCCCACCCCTGAAACTATTCTGCGAAAACAATCAAGTTTACGGGTATTCACTATAACCTAGTGACATGGTCTTCTCTAGAGGCCAATGTCCAAAAAATTGAACGTAGTTAAATGAGCCGAGGGCAGGCCCCATCGCCGTATTCAGTCAGTGCCCTTGCGGGAGAAGCATCTCGTGTTCCCGCCTCCAAAAATTTAAAATATTTATTCCCCATCCCAATAAAGAAAACTATTTGCCTCGCGAGGCTATTTCGGCCCCAAGTCGAGCGAGTTCAAAACCCCGAATTTTCTCTGAAGCGAATTGATCGCTGAGTGTAGCCTGATTTCACTATTTATCCTGAGTTGCACGTTAGGCTATGTACTACATATGACGAACACTCGGATTTTCTCCCAATTTTCTTTGTCTCCTTTTTATACATATACATATAAGATTCGATCCTGCACGGGAATTTAAACCCGCTGCAGAATCATGAGTATTAACCAGTTGACTATGCGCGTCTGGTAACATCGACTATTATGTCGATGATAACTCGACTACACTACAGTGCAGTCGATACACTGCAACGCTGCAGTGTATAGGTAACTAAGGAGATAGAATAAGCAATAGAGAGAGGCAAAGAGAAATTACCAATGAGAAAAGAAAAGCCGCAGACGCGTCCAGAGCCGACCGCCCCATGCCCTGTTGTTCAGAACGACCCCAAGGGTAGGAGACAAGGCCGGGTAACCGATCGGAAGGGTGCATACTGCCCGTAAATCGTGCCCCCAATATGCCCCCTATAAAAATCGGCTGAGGAAACGAATTAAATTTAGATAACAGGGCTCGCCAATGGGGCGGCCCCGAAAATTTTATAGGAGAGTGCATCGTGCTGTTTAGCGCCACGACCATGCCCCACCATCCAGAATCTGATGAATTATTCTACCCCCTCCTCCTCCTCCTCCTATTTCCCCCTTTCGGTCAGTCGTACTGTTTGGTAGGCAAAGTTACCCGAGATGATGCATTGAATCAACGTGTAGACGTTACCGCAAGTGAATCGCTAGGACAACTTAGTCGACACCCCTAGAGGTGTCATATCGCCGATATTTTCTTGAGTACCATCCAGACAGCATTTTGATGTTGCCAGAGTAGAGCTCGCATAGTCAAATTCTATCGCCGTACTTTCCCTTAGCCCCGTGTAGTGTCCGCCATCGCGTGCCAAGGATCGTCGTTGAAGGTGGCACGCTTTAAGGAGCACTTTTCGAAGCATTCTAGGGCCATTGCTTTTTGCGCCCCATAGCTGAGGCGTCGCAAACATTGAGAAGAAGCAGGGATAACCGCCCCTAGTCCGCGCACGCGCAGGTATCTGCAAGCCCAACCCAGTTTTCCTTTTAACGCCCATAGTCTATTGAACCGAAGCGACAGCCGCGAGTCACTACTAAGTTTCCCCGACTTGACTCCCCTAGTCCGCCTCGTTAGCCATTCGGAAACAGTCGTACCAACGATAAACCTTGATCGTGTAAATAAACTTTGTATCGAAGGCACCGACAACGGTTTTAATTCATACCGAGACGATAGGAAACTGTTGGTTTGTCCGCTCGGACGAGCAGGCACTGCCCGCCACGGCTTGGTAGCGAGAATGTCCCAAGCACTGACGTGCATGGCCTTCTGTTATTCTTGTTTGATCATTAAACCGAAGAGTAAAAGTACTAGGAGTCCACAAGCAAATTCAACCCGCTTAATCCGTTGGCTCTATTAGTTCACTAGGGACTTTCCCATACACTTTGTTTCAACTAGACAGAAGTTACACTAGTCCAATCACTAGTTCTCAGAATTAAATTCTCTAAGAGAAGCAGGCCATACGGTTGACCTTCCGACATTAAACTTTCAGGGCTTGTCGGAACCCTGTGGGGGCTACATAGGCTACAATGCTCTAGCACGGAGCATATCAGGATCCTAACTAGGCAGAACAACTTGAGTTACAATTTTCTAGGGCAATTCTCACATTTTACTCCAGCTTTTAACACAACTAAGGTGAACTAAACGGCTTCCGACGAGACTAGGATAGGGAATGACGGCTAAGCTCGATGACCTGCGAGCAGGTGTCGGTGCTAGCCTCCCTGGGAGACCTCAGCAATCATACCAGAAACTAGACACGTGCGCAACCAATCGGGCGGGGTCCGAACACACCCCATGAAGTAAGCCTGCGGCCTGCTAAGATCCGTAACTTCTTGGGTATGACCAAGAATAGAGTTAAAATTCTGAAAATTCACGGTCCGCCCTTGAGATTACGATAGCCGTGGTCGTATGGGCATGGTGTTAGAAAGTTTCGCCATGCAGCTGCGTCCCGTTATTACATCGTTGGGGTTCCACGCCGTGAGGCCCATTTGCGGCGCCTATTTCGTTTAATGGTAGTAAGGACTCTCATTGCTCGCAGGAATTCCGAAATTTTTGCAGACAATTTCACATAAGCTCAATTTCTAAATTTACATGGACCTCTCGTACGCTAGAATTTGTGGTGACATGTGCCTACATTGTGTTTTATGTCTATGCATTAACATGCCAACATAATGTGTGCTTCGTTATTTTTGCACTTATTCATGTCGATCCTGGAACGACCGCTCTGGCTGCCTGCTTGTCCCGGGCATTCTCCTTGCAGTAGTGATGTGTTTCCTGGCTCTGTGCGTGTATTTTTAGGACTGCTTCTTACTTAATCATCTTAGTTCTAATTAATTGCCTAATTTGCTAACCGAGTAATATTTGTACGCGCATTTGGACCCCTTGCGGCATTTATCGTCATTAACTGATTCGAGTCGACCTGCACGCCGAACGCTTTGTTACACTAACGACGCCCGTTGAACTGCTCCTCTACCGTTAGTTCGCCACGCTCAAGGACCGGACTGCTATCAACGGCCATTGTTGCGCTCCCTTATCGACCGCCGCTTGTCTGCGAGTTACGTTTTCGGGAACTTTGCGATTTGGACTGTCGAGGACTGCAACCGAATTTACTTTTGATTGTATAGTTGCGAACAATTAATATCGCAATCGCGTCGTTCTGGTTCAGCTACATATGTTGTGCGACGTCCGAGTCGACTGTTATCGCTTTCGAATAATTCGTGCTTGCCAATTCGTTACTGCTGCTGGGTGCTTGGACTTTGTACTGTTCGCGGTGTTCACGAAGTGTTGCGGAACAATATTGCCTTGTCGGACATTCGAATTGCACGAACAGACATTGTAATTTGCTTTTCTTTGTACTTTTTATATAGTGCTTTTGCTTAGCTTACTTGCTTGAATCTAATTTGTAACTTTGCATTGTTTTAATCTATATTGTTCGCAATTTTAACCGACTGTTAATCTGTTGCTCGGGTCAACCGCTTCAGTGCTAACCAGGACCGTTGAGTTTTTCAATAGTAATCATCTTGATTTCTCTTTCACCAATCTTTGTCTTTTGCTACGGGGTAAAAGAAATTTAGGTCTGTCTTACTGAGTTTTGCCGAACCTAAATGCCTGGTTAATAACTACTTCTGGCTGTTACGTGAACCGGGACTGAGCTGCAACACACATGTACTGAGAAACGATAAACGAGTAAATAGATCCTAACGCTAATCTTAACGGAAACTTGGAGACTAGTGACTTTTTCGGCGCGACTGACGGCATAATGGAGGACACTGCACGAACTAGGCCCCGGTCGACCGCAGTCAACGGCGAGAGGCCGCTAACGCCCCTCCACCTCGACCCACCGGACACTTGCGTCGTGGAGAGTTTAGCAAAGCGCTTGGTTCGGATACGAACGCTATGAGCGACATCCTTCACCACTTAACCACCCAGCCTACTGGTCCTCCAATGATACTCTTGCGAGATATGCCAACATGCGATGGAAAACCCGGAGGCCAGGATTTTTAGGACTGGGTCCGAATGTAAAACCGTCTCGCCAACGCCAATGGTTGGAATGATCGTCGAAAGTTGAACTGCGTACCGGCTCTCTTACGTGGACCGGCGAGGGAGGCCTTTGAGGGCCTCCCGCCGGGGAAGCGCCAAAGGTTTCTGGGACTTGTTGCCAACCTACGTTTTCTGTTTTCGTCTTCTCATCGCCCTGAGAGATCATTATCCGGACTTTGCACTCGGCAACAGGGGGCGAACGAGCCAGTCGCAGTGTATGGTTTAGGGCTGCAAAAGTTGTCTGATCGCGCCTTCATTGACATGGAGGATGACCAAAGGGACACCATGATTCGCATGTTTTTCCAGAGGGGTTTACGACCCGAGGTGTGTAGGCAAGTCCTTAACCAGATCCACGAGTGTGAGACGTTTCGCGACACTGTGGGTGTTGCTAAGCTGTATGAGGACGCTAGTGCTGCCTGCCTGACCCAGATGCATCGGTCGCTAGTAAACCCCGCACTAAAACAGTGAACTCCTTATTTGAGGAAAGTGGCGAAGGTCTGGTCACCAAGCTACAGACAATGATAGAGGAACATTGCAAAGCAAATAATAGTAATAGCGATACGATTAGCCGGTTGTTGGACGCGATCGACAAAACGGCCGAAAACGCGCACCAGCTAAACGCACTAGCGCAGTCATTCGTATCCCCTGTGGCCGCCGCCGCAGATCACTTGTTATCGCTGCGGGGAACCAGGACATGTTATGCGAGATTGCCCGCATCCCGTACGTTATCCACCAGCCGCTCACAATGCGCCGCGCAACGCTGAGCCTGTGTCAGTTTATATTTCTATCGCTGTACGCCGAGAGCCAGGGCAGTACCAACCGAGGAACTACGGAGGAGCCTACCCACGAAATCACAACTACCTTATGGGTCTCGGGGTCCTCCACCGCCTCAACCTCGTCGATTTGAGACCGGAGCTGGGCATGGAAATAATCCAGAATGGAATAACGGCGGGAATCGCCAAAACCTGAACCAACCTGGATATCAATCTAATCGTCCACCGCTAGGTTTTGCCAACAATGGTCGCCGAAACGGCCACTATACAGCTAACCGACAACCCGCGGTGTATAACAACAGGCCGGGACAGGCCAATGGGTATCACAGGGTCCCTAATGAGCGACCCCAGTTTGACCGAGGTACCGGCCCCCAACAATAGGTTAACCGTCCCTATAATTGAGACAGTGGAAATAAAAATGGTGGCGCGGTAGGTCGCCGCCGATATCAACAACATTGCAATGCGTCGCACACTACTTGGAATCGAGAACCCAACCCAGCCACCACTCACCGCTTAGAGGTTCTTAGTCGCGAGCTCGGCATGATCCAGGGCAAACTAGGATACAGCAAACCGACTGGACGTGTTAACGCTATCGCGACTCTGGACGAACCACAGTACGATGATATCTGATGAACCGACACGACGATATGGGCTCTTCCGAATTGATGGAGGGATTCGTTGAGAAACATTTGAACGTGATTATGACCACTCCATGGGTTGATGCCGCGCGTCTCCCTCGGAGCTGTGGGTCAGTTCAGCCTACCGACGGACCCGAAGTCATGAAGACGGGTTCGACGAATACAGACGACGAACAATACATAGACAACTCTATCAGCACTGCATATAGCACTGAAACGCCAAAATACCAAAAAGAAGGATATAATGATATCAGGATGAGGGATTGTATATGTCATGTTTGGATGCACCTGGCGCAGGTGTTGAGCCAATTGTATATATCAATGCGAGCGAGCGAAATCAGAATTGCGAACAGCGACGCGAGCGTATGGTCGACCCATCGAACGAACTGGACTGGCGCAGACCTGACGCGAACATACAAACTATGAGTGTGTGGGAATATAATGATGGTTGTGTAGAAACCTATGAGGAAATGGAAGACGATTGTTTTGAAAATTATAGGTTGAGTAATGGAATGAGAGATGTTACTTTTGAAGCCGGTAGACCCCAGGGAGTCACCTCAAGGCGGAATTCCGGAACCCCCAGCTCTTTGGAGATGACCGAAGAGAGAGTAAGTGAAGATGATGTTGTAATTCAGCCATTGTTATTATTTTCCTCCTCTAAAGCTGGCCATCCGAGAGTGTGTGTGGACAGTGTTGATGATGATGAATGTTCCGGCAGGGAAGCCGATGATATGGGTATGGCTCGGGAAAACATGGATTTATTCGTGTCGCCGTGTGAGGCACACATGGAGTTTTTGGAGGTCGGCGAACGACCAGGGATGAAGGAGGTTAGGTTAGACGATGTAGATGCCTCATCCGAGTCGCCTAGTCCTAGTTCCGTTCTAAATAGGTCGAATGATGTAGTATGTGGACCGGACCGCCGCGCGGGTCGTCCCTTGCGTGCGTGTGAGAATTGTGTGTCGTACGAATCCGTTGAATCGCCTAAGTTAGGTCGCCCTTGTAGCCTTAGTGAATTATTGGAAGATGATAATGAAAGTGAAGTTGATGTAATTGAATGTTATTTCGTGCCGGCGAATAATAATATTGATGGACTTGGGGTGACCTTCCCGACCGCATTGACAAAGGGTTCCACGGGCATTGCGTCCTTTCTTGATGCTGACCGGGGCCGCCCTTGTCACCCGTACCATTGTGGAGGTAGTGAGCGATTCGCGACCGTTGACACCGAGGACGCGGGTATGATCGTCGGGGTTGAAATGATTGCCCGGGGTCTTCCCAGATACAGGAATGTTGATGGCGGGGTGGCAAACGAAGACCGTCCATCACATTATGAGGATCCCGTTATGCCCACCGTTGTTGAAGCGCGCAATGACGTTCCCTATACTAAGCTAAGCTTTTTCAATGACCGGCGTGATGAATTTAATGCGAGTGGCGATGTTGCTGATCAGAAAAGTGGTGAATTGAGGGAGTCCATTGAACTCCGATGTGAACGTAACGGATCCGATGCGAGCGATGCGAACTGTACAGGCGATGCGAATGAGTGTTATCTAAGTCAGGGCTCCCTATCAGATGCTAGTAAGAGTGATATAGCACTAGGAACTGAGCGTGGGTACGACGTGAGGATTGCGCCAGAGGTCCTGGCAGACAGTTTCAACGAGGATGTCGATGGTGAACTCGACGAGGAGAAACTATTGAACGACGAAGAGTTCTGGGCTACGTGAGAAAATCCCAATGTTGATTGGTATAGACGCGAACCCACCCCCGATGCGCGATAATGGCACTGTGAAGCGGTGTGGGAAACGCGCCGAAACAATGAGCTAATACGAGTCCCGTCAGATGACAGCATTGATTTGAGCTTGCGAACAAGGCAATCGTCTATCCGTTCTGAGGACGACGATGGTACCGCCTGTGTGGATGAATCGAGTGAGACCACTGAGGAGGACAGCGATATTAGTGAACCTGGTTCTCCCGTGTGGAAATAATAATGCAGGGGATGATCCTATCGAAAATTCGCCGCGCATACGCCTGGGTAATTTAGGTGATTCCATCGACACATTGTCCAGCATTTCTAGTGACATTTTGGGACCCGTCGAAGAGGTGCCTTGTATGCCCTCGGGTAGATAGCCCACTTAAGAAACCTAGGACAGCTGAGGATGAATCCGTCGAAGGGAGACCAAGTATGTCCCCCGGTATTTCGGAGGAATCCTTCAGCTTAACCAGTGAACACATGGACGCTTGTATGGGACAAGGAAGCCTCCTCAACTTCGTGTGGGACGCTAACGACGAAAGATTACGCCGACTGGACGAGCAACTGCGGAACACATATGGACTTTATCTCACTAACAATATTCCGATTGAACTCGGACACATTCGCCCATTATCAGCGAATGAAAGAAATCGACTTTGGGGATCGGACGCTTTGTCTGCCATTCCCACTGATCATGCCGAGACTTCGAGTTACCAATATCCTCGCATTGAGCTAGCGGAGAATTCGACCCTCGCGCAGAGGAATGCCTTATACCGGTTAATTTTAGAGCAGGTGAGATAAACGCCGACTTCGGACAGTCTGAGGTGAAACAACCGCAGGCTCTTTTCTATCGGAGAGTTGTCCTAGCCATGGAACACTCAACAACCTAAGCAGGCTTTTCGATGTCCGTTTCGAAGATAGTACCGATGCGGCTCTGCAACGAGATTCCGCTATGTTAAGCATGGCTTCTCCCATCGATCACCGCGTAACTGGATTATACCTCGATCCAGTAGATCTCACCTCGTTAGAACTTTTCATGGAACTGGTGGGCCAAAGCCCGAATGGCCACACGCTCCAACAGGTCATGGAGAAGGAATTTTAGGCGGAGTTGAGCATGCACCCAATGTGCCAGGAATGTAGGAAAAGTCATGCCCGACCAACATCGAGCGTTAATCCCTACTGTTATTTTATCGGTCACCGCGGAAAATAGAATTACCAGGGTACTTTAAGCCCAGCTTGCGCGTCCATCCGTATTGACGGGTATGTAATACATAACTGGCGTTACTATGTTGGTATTAAAACGCCCCGAATGCAACGACTCTCCCGCGCCGCCAATATTGACATGCACGACATGCTGTGTAGAGCGCCCCAATTGCTAGAATTTATCTATAGAAATCAGGGTAGCGAGGGAGTTCCAATAACTACTTTTGCCCAGCACGCGATGAGTAACACGGAGTTCATCGACGAATCCCATAGACGGGATCGATTGGTGCTGTTGTGTGCGCGCCTAAGCCTCTTGCAACGCCCTGCTAGCATTAACCTGCGCGAGATTGAGTGTGGTGTGACAATCGGCGAGCACGTAGAAGTAGATTATTTAATCGAGGAACCATGCACGCTCCAGTGGAACACCATCAGTAGTTCTGCTCAAGGCTTGGACGAGCAGTTTGCCCTAGCGACGGCCGAATGCTTGAACCAATCCGAGGAATCCTCCGAAGCTTAATCTCAGGAGGACCTCGCTGAACGAAAAGAATTGACAGGAGAAAATTTCGAACAATTGGAGAGGGAAGCCATAGGCGAAACTAACAGGGAAGTTGCGAACAAGGAGGATTAACCGGAACCTACCCGAGAGGTAAACCAACTCTTCCCACTTGGCCTCAACAATGGCTCTGGACATCCTACAGGTATGTGGAGAGTATGTACTATCTTACTGCTACTTTGGCTCTCGGCACTAAGCTCCACTCACGCTACGCTCTCGCCATTCAGCGACACCATTCCGCGATTAGGTGCTTTTGTAAACCGTAAAGTAGGCATTGTCACTGAACCGCAAGATTTGGTGATCACGTCTGATCAGACTACGCACTTACCAGTGGTACTGCTGCTATCACTACGGGACCGGAAACGCAAGTCAGACCCCTTTGTGAGCAATTTCTGCCCGCCGTATGAAGCCAACACGTCCTGCCGCGCTGATTGCTGTAGGAAAGCGAACTATACCGAGTATCCCCAGCTACACATGACCCTAAGCACCCTGGAACGCGAGTTAGATGACACATATCATGGCGTATTGGAAACTAACTACTACTCGCTGCAAGTATATTCTTTTTGCGTGGCAAACCAGCAACTATGTGACCTCACCAATCGCAGGGAAAAGCGTTTTGCAAGCTTAATCGCCGACGCTGCAGGCGCCGTTTCCGGCTTTCTGGGCCTTGGGATGGCTTTCGCCAACGGGGTCCACATCAATAATGTTCGACAACAAGTAACCATTCTGGTGAAATTTATGCGCGAGACGAACGATGTCTCCTTCCGGAACACTAAGGCAATAAAGCAACTGACCCGAGCTAACGAGGATATCTACAAATTCTTACATCATAGCATGCAGGAGGTGGTCTCCATGATCGAACAAGTTCGAATTGCTGATCAGAAAGAGATCACACACGTACACCACCAGTTAATCGATCACATCCTTCGAGCTAATAGTCGCTCGCCGGTACAGGCTATAACGGAATCTACGCTAAACGGCGAACTATCCCCTGCCGTAATAGATGTCGTTATGCTACGACAGTTATTCGACATGGACCCACGCATTCCTAAAACTATCCTTATGCGAGAACCCAGTTTAGCATATCAATTTGGTCGCGTTATGCCCGTGAGTGTGGACCTAACAGCATTTCGCTTTGGATTTCATTCTGCAGTTGCCCTTGCCTAAACGCAGTGATGTCCGACCCTATTTTCGTGTCTACAACACTGGCTGGAACGCCCCTGACACGCTTATGCAGTTGAGACTGCCGCTTCCTCAATACGCCGCCTGATTGTGCCATATCCGCTTTGAATCACTGAATCTAGGAGCATGCAAGCAAAGGCCCGGAATTGCTTTTTGCGAACCACACGCGCTGTTAACCGACCACAGCACCAATTGCCTAGAATGGATTATCTCTGGTGAATTCCTGCCCGAGTCCATCAAATCATGGAACCAGCATCTAGCAATCGAGCACTTATCGGTCCCCTCGCCAATGACACCGCCGTGCACGCAACCATACAAGGTGTCCTAATTAGGACTAGCTAATCCGAAGTTATACTGACTAATCGTAGGCAGCTCGTACACGTAACGTTGGGCAAAGCTATCAAGGTTCCGCCTAACGGCATTTTATGGTTTCCGCACGGAAACTATACACAGTTGGTCATAGGATCGATAGTGTTGGCTAGCATGTTGAAACCTGAGGAAATCACAATCAAATTTGGCCCGAATATCACCATTGACTGGCTCTCCGGCCTCAAATTAAGGCCTCTAACATGGAACTCACTCGACAATGCCAAGGCAACAAACTTACAAGTACCTCAGATAGCTAAGGAACAAAAACAAAGAGTAATCAACTTTCCCGCCCTGGGATACACCGGACTCTCGCCTTATTTTATAGTTACAATCATCGCCAGTGTAATTAGGCTGATCTACTGTATGACTAAGTGTAAGGTTTCGCCTAAGTACGGGTACTATATACCCTGATGGTTCCCATGCCGTGGACGACTGATTAAAACTGACGGTATGCCTAGAAAAGCCATTCAATGGATTAGAGCGGAAAAGCGGCTTCTGAGTGCCCCAGCTGAAGAAGACATCAGCCCCCGCCCGGATCGACCTTCGCCTACTGAGGTCACGGTTGCACCTTCGGGGCCGCCGCGCGTATCCGTTGTGTTCAACCGTGCCCCGCGTCGCTCTAACAGGCTATTGACAACACGTGCCTCATCTGAAGAGGAACTTGTTTTTATCGAGGACGACGAACTATTTGCTACCCCCACGCGTGACTTACGTCGCGCACCCCGTCAAGGAATGTTCACCAGACAGTTTAAACACCATGAATGCCGGCAATACTCCATTACTCATCAATGCAACCATACTTGACACTCCAGTCACGACATTATAGACACCATAGCTGACGTTTCGATTATGTCCTAAGCTTTAGACGCCCACTTAGGTTTAGTACCTCGAGACACAAATACCACCCGGATAGTATCGGCTACCCAACAGGAACTGACCATAAGTGGAGTGATGAAAGCTCCAATCATCATCGGATCGCTAAGCACGCCATGCGACGTTCAAGTAACTACTGATGCCCCGTATGAGTGCATCCTGGGCACCGATTTCATGGCCTTACTACCGTATGTAGCCATAAATTTCAAGGACCGCTGCTTGGATCTGTCAAGTGGAACAGAGAACTGTTCGGCGCCTTTCGCCGAACAGGGGTACTATCGACCACCAGTTATTAACGTAGTGTCTAGGAAATATGCACAAGTGCCGCCGAACACAGAACTATTCATTAATGCAATTCCCGAAATCACCCAACGAACCCACTGGCCAAGCTTTGTTTGTGCCAGACCCCTTCATTAGGGATATCGCCATAGATCACGCTCTGGTGCTCACTGGTTAACGCATGATCCCATTTGCAAAGATGAATTTTGGGAACCTACCCGTTGCCATACGTGCAGGACAAACAATAGGACACATTGAAATGCCTGACGACGATGAGGTCGAGCTCCTGTATGACAGCAACAAGTACTTGCTCCAGCTCGGACCTCCTCGACACGTTAAACAATGTAACAATATCGGGGTCACCCGAGACAATGTAGTACAAGTCATAAATGAACAAAAGAAGGCGATCGATACGGAGCGATCCATACAGGTATTGAGCAAAATTGATTTTGGACAAACTACACTCATCCCCTATGAACTGAAACAGATGAAAACAACTATATCCGAAAATGCAGACATATTTAGCGTGCACCGGTTCGATCTAGGAAGATGTGGTGTACACCAGCATCGGATAGTCACTGGAGACGCTAACCCCATCAAGCAAGTGCCCTGTCGCTTGGCACATTCACTACGCGAACGAGGAACTAAACAATATGGTAGAAGTAGGCCTCATAACACCATCCGATTCACCTTGGGGTTCCCCAGAGTGTATGCCACCAAAAGTGACGGCACCCTACGTTTGTGTGTAGATTTTCGCAAACTCAATCTGGTCACTGAGCGCGATTTATACCCGTTACCCCGCATAGCCGACATATTGGGTTGCCTACGAAATACAAAATTCATGTCCAGTTTGTATCTCAACAAAGGCACCTAGCAATCAAAATTGGACCCCGAAACCAAGGAGAAAGCCTCCTTTGTCACTGTCCACGGACAGTATGAATACAATGTTTTACCTTTCGGTCTAAACTCTTCACCAGGCGCCTTCCAAAGGTGCATGTCAATTATTTTAAAAGGTTTAGAATGGGAAAGATGCTTAATTTACATAGACGACATACTGGTCTTTTCACCCACATTTGAACATCATTTAGCAGATCTCATCACTGTCCTCGATAGGTTCCGTAAGGCCAACCTTAAGCTGAAATCCTCTAAATGCCAGTTTGGACAGAAACAAAATATCTCGGACACATTATTAGCCCTGAGGGAGTTAAACCGGACCCTGTGAAAACAGGCGCTATAGACAACTACAACCGACCCGAAACTCTCAAACAACTACAAAGCTTTCTAGGACTTGTAAGCTATTACTACAAGTTTATACCACATTATCCCGAAATTTCCGAACCACTCAACGCCCTTCGTCGTAAGGACAACGAATTTAAATGGACACAGCAAAGCGAGGAAGCATTCGGAAAGCTACTCAAGCCATTAGCACAAGAACCATTACTCATTTATCCGGACTTCTCCAAGCCTTTCATACTCCAAACCGACGCTTCGTGATACGCCCTAGGAGCCATGCTCTCGCAGAACACCGATAAAGGGACATTGCCAATAGCCTATGCTAGCAAATCGCTTGTGGACTACCAAAACCGATATCTCGCTATAGAAACTGAGGCCCTTTCCATCAGATGAGCCGCTCTACATTTTAGGCACTACCTGCTCGGACACGAATTCCATGCCGAGACTGATCATAAGCCGCTTAAAGCACTTTTTGAGAGACCGCCGCGAAATTCGCGTCTAGCCCAATGGCGTAATGAGTTACTAATGGAATTCGGTGGTTTTAATATCGAATATCGACCAGGTAAGGCAAATGCCAACGCAGACGGACTCTCGCGATTCCCGTCATAACGTGAAATTTTCCTATTCTACAGACGAAGCCGAATACGATGAACAGGACCATCCTCGAATGGTTGCTGTAGCGGTAATAGGACAGGATCGTGGCATCACGCGACAGTTAATGAGACTTCCCCGGAGGCTCCCGTTACCTTACCACCCGAGTACGTTCGGGAACGCTTCTATCGTATGTTCAGAGGACCTGGATATGAACCCCTACCAGACCCATTTCATTTTCTGTTGAGACGTGGACGACCCGTGGCCTGAAGGAGTCGAGGTGCCCCGGAGGCGCTCGACTGCTCCTAGGCCACCGACTGGTCCAACATCAGTACTATAACCCGCCAGTGAACCAGCACCGGGACCTTCATCGGCACCTGATCCACGGGTCTTTGTTACCCCAAGAATCGCCGATTGCTCCGACACCGCCCGCTCCTAGTGCGGCGAGTGAAAACTCGACCCGTGCCACTGCTGGTACACCTGAACCCACTAGACCCCGCACTCTACCGACGAATGTTAGGCAGAAATATGGTGGTTTGTCAGAAGTTGAAGAATTCGACACCTTGATTAGGGTTGCTTATGCATGCGGACCGCGAGTACGACTACAACGCCCAGAACAGGTATATGACTCTGGTGAACACATATACTTACCACATTTCCAACAGTACGTGGGAAGAAACTTTCTCAATTACATCCCCTACATTCAACGTAGAGATAAACAATTTGGACCTATATGGTGGTACCTACACCCTCGGCAGTCGCCAGCTGACGAAAAGGCAGCGACCGCCCTCAAGCTAGAAGCCCACCACCACCGTCTCTGCCCCGACATTGCTATTCTCTACTTATATCCCATCATGCCAAACGACCATAGACCTAAGCTGTGTGTACCCAGACTACTCATACGGCAAATACTCAAACGCGGTCACGACACTTTATTCGGTGGACATCCAGGTAGGGATCGTCTACTGAGTAAGCTCAAACAATTCTATTACTGGGAGACCATGGGTAAGGATGTAGACGAATATGTAAAACGATGTGTACTCTGCCAACGATCACGGAATTTACCACAAAATATCCGAGCCGCGCTTGGAGATAATCCGTTGGCTAGTGCCCTATGCACCGCATGTTCGTTGACATATTGGACACTCGGGTTTTGTCCCGAAAAGGGAATCGATATGGAATTGCCATCATTGATCAGTTTACGAAGCTGGTCATTGCCGCCGCGTTGCCCGACCAAACACCTAAAAGTGTAGCTAGGGTTTTCGTCGAAGATGTGGTGTGCCGTTACGGCGCACCCGAAGAATTATTCTCGGACCGAGGAGGATGTTTTGTTTCTGAAGTCATGGAAGCCTTGCGTGTCAGGTTACACACATTCCAGAGGGAAACTTTGAGTTACAACACAAAGGCAAATGGGGAAATCGAGTGTTTCAACCGCGCCTTACTGTTTCTCTTAAGGGTAGCTTTACCCGGAAGTTACCACGCTACTTGGGACGAGGTCCTACCCTACTGCATTATGTCTTACAACTCAGGGGTACACATTCCCACACACTATCCACCCTTCATGCTTATGCACGGATTTCAACCCCGGGTACCAGGTGGAATTGAGACACAAACTGATTGGGGACGTTATCCTGGAGCAGAAGCTTACGGTGCGAATGTACAACGGTGGTTAGCCACAATCCGAGATAGAGCCTCTCGTTCCATGCAATCTGCAAAGGAGTATAGGAAGCGCTATTACAATCGCAAAATCAGGGTCCCCGACTACCGGCTTAATGACCATGTATGGGTCTACCAATATTACACTACACCAGGGTTATCACGCAAACTAGAACGTAGATGGTGCGCACCGTACTAAACCACTAAGATAATGTTACCCTGTATCTGCGTCAAGCTCCCAGGACAACCCAATGCCTCTGACCATGTGGTTCACATAAACCGCACCAAACCGTTCTATCGCCCGCTAAGTAGTTTCCCCGACATGGCCGACTTACTGAAAGCTATGCCTCCCGCATATATCGAGGCTGCGTTACAAGAACCGGAAGAAACTATCCTTGCAGATAAATATTTCGCTAGGGAATTACAGGCTGCTGATCCAGAAGTAGTCGACCGACTGCGCCAAGAAATCGATGGCGCTTCCGACGCATCCAGTGTAAAAATTGGAGAACCTAATGCGGGATATACACAAGCTCAAGCAGATATACACCGAGCCGGCGTAGAACAATTAACTATTCAGGCCCCGACTCATGGCTCATCAGGACCCCCGCAACAAAACGTGTTACCTATTTGCGACCCGGACAGAACTCCTGATACTGAATGGCCAGCTATCTCGCAGGAACTCGCAACCCAAGAGCCCGCTCGGTTGCCTTATGCGCTTGATAAACCTCCCGGTTCCTTCTCTCCGGAATACGGACGACATACCGCCCAAGTAACCTTTCGGGAACAAGAACGAGCTGTTAGAACTGAGGAACCAACTAGACCCTTAGTGCTACAACGCTCGGGTAATGGTCGTTCCCTACGACCATTTAATGTCAGTGTCTTAGGCCTTGTTGAACTACTCGCTTCGCAAAATCCAGATGAGTCCTGGCCCCACACGCCCAAACAAGCTGCCTCTCCAACTTTGGCGGTTGAACATGCCGTCCAAACCTCGCTGCTTGCACCGGCTCAACCTCGCACCGCCATCGCTGCACAACCTTACCGTAGACCTTACTCGCAGCGCTTGGTCACTGACCCGGGCAGACCATTGGTACCGTATCATATCTGCCGTGAAGCTATGGCATCTTATGAACAACAATACCCTAAACCGCGTAAATGCATACTCCGCCCCACCTACCCCGCTTCCACACACACCGCTAATGCCATTAGGATTCGAAGCTACGCTAGAGGGGTACGTCCCAGACAAATTGTTTGTGCCCTATTCCACATCCCCTAGACCTCAGCCCGCGCAATCTGTCACAGTATACAGCCAGATACCTTCGCAACCTGCCCCAACACTGGAACCCGAGCCTAAACAACCGCGGAAACCAGTTCCAGCCCCCAGACGAACCCGGGAAACAGTATCATCCGTAAGCCCGGAGACCTAATCGCCGGAAACTTTTGAATCTCAGACGCCACAACATCAGTGGGTAATTCCAGCTGCATTGTCACCCCTAGCAGAACAAGAAACAGACACTCCATCAGTCTCATCCTTTGGTCGATAGACCACCCGAAGACAAAACCAGCAAGCAGCATGGGAATGGGAGTTGGAATAAAGGAGAATGATTAAAGAGAAAGCTGCCCGCACCTTTGGAGAACTCCAGGATGTAACCGAATTAATGGAGTACCTAATAGGACCCATCATACATCACACTCGCTCGATGGCCCAAGTAGCCGCCAATGCAATCGTGGGAAAATTTGTTGAAAGTTTGGCTAGAGGACGCAAAACGAGCGGACGAGACACGAGTAAGCAACGCCCACCTTCCGAATCTCCGGAGGGCGGTAGATCGAAACGATTAAGAACACGAGCCGCACCTACGCCCAGCGAGACGATCTCGACTATTGGCACATCAACTAAGGGCTCCTCTATTGGGAGAAAGGGAAGAGCGCCGCCGCGCAGCGCACCCTCTGCCCGGAAGGGGACCCTAAATCGGCCAGCCCGTACTAAGCCCCACGCCCGAACTTCAGCTAGAATCCAACCACGTGTTATTTGGGGAGACTGGGAAGACAAAATACTCCTTAGCCAACTCTTACCGGGACCCAATCGACGACCCCGCTTTGAACTTTATTATTCTACTGAGGACAGCGAGCGATCTTCTGAAATGGAACCCTCTATCGAGGGTTAAGTTTCAGAAGATGTGCGTCTCAGTAGAATAATAAACCCAAAAGCGGGGTGATTGGTCCCGGTAAGAATTCGGCTAAGGAGTATTTTGTTCCCCGCCTCTCCCCAAAATAACACATCATAAATTCTAGCTAGAAGCCGGGCGTACTCAGAGGTGCGCTGCGCGGCGGCGCTCTTCCTTCTCCCAAATCGTAGCTAATGTCCAATAGTCAAAATTATCCGCTGGGCGTTATATATTACTTAATCGTTTCGTGACATTTTGCTTACTCGTGCTCTCGCGTCCGCTCCGGTTTCTCCTCTAGCCAAACTTTCAACAAATTTTGCCCACGATTGCATTGGCGGCTACTTGAGCGAGTGTTGATGTATGATGGGTCCTACTAGGTACTCACTGATTCGGTTACATCCTGGAACCCGGAGGTGGGCAGGTTTTCTCTTTAATCCGTCCCGTCTCCTCCCGTTGCCATGCTGCTTGCTGGTTTTGTACTCGGGTGGTATGCGACCAAGACTGATGGAGTCTCTGTTCTGCTCAGCTGGGCAATAAGGTGGAGCACCCGCTGATGTTGTGGCGTCTGAGGTTCAAAAGTTTCCGGCGATTAGTTCTCCGGGCTTACGGATAGTACTTTCCCGGTTTAATTATGGGGTTCGCGGTGTTTAGCTCAGGGTTCGCAGGCTGCGAAGGTCTGCTGGTGCTATACTGTGACAGATTCAGCGGGCTGAGGTCTAAGAAAATGTGGAATAGGGCACAAACAAGACCAACGTAGCCCCTCTAGCGTAGCTTCGATAGCGGGGTAGCGGAGTATGCATTTACGGTTTAGTTATTGTATTCATAATCCATAGCTTAGGCAGGAGTGCAGGATACGGTACAATGGTCTGCCCGGTCAGTGACCCAACGCTGCGAGTAGGTCTACGGTAATTTCTAAGTGGCGGAGATTTGAAAAACTCATCCAAGCAGCCTTGGACGGCATGGTTCGACCGCAAAAGTTGGAGAGGTGTTTTTGGCGTAATATGGCCAAATCTCGTACAAACTTATCCGACCGTAACGCTCACGACATTAAATGGTCGTAGGGACCGAGCGTTTGGCGCTAAGGGGGTTATTTCCTAGTTCGGTTTCAGCTCGTTCTTGTTCTGAAAGGTTACGTGGTGCGTATTGGAGGAACCGGGAAAGTTTATGGAGCGCGTGAGGCAACCGGGGCGGCTCTTGGGTTGCCGAGGTCCCTGCCTGGCTGGCAATTTGCCGGTATACGGAGTTCTCTGCCGGTCGCGTCTGGGGCCGGTTAGTTGTTCTACGCGGCTCCGTGTATATATACTATTTGAGCTTGTGCTGTGTGCCCGCATTAGTTTCTCCCAGAATTTTACACTGGACGGGGGAGGCGCCATCGATTTCTTGGTCGGTCAATTACTTTTTGGCGGGGTGTAATTCCTCGCGAAAAAATGTATCTGCAAAACTCTTCCGGTCTTTGTAACGCAGCCTGCAATATGCCGGAAAATCCTTCCGTGAGTCGCGGCAGTGTGGGGGAAACTTGCTTTAGCGGGCGATGAGACGGTTTGGTGCGTTTATTGTGAACCACATGGTGCGGAGGTGTGTTGCGGTCCTGGGAGCTTCAAGGTAACCGTATCTTAGGTGGTTTAATTACGTGGTGCCATCGTTCTGGTGATAACCCCTAATCCTGATATTGGTAGACCCCTCATATGGTACCGTTCGTAGTCCTGGGTACAATTGGAGGGGTGGCGCTTCTATAGCTCCTTGCAGATTGCATGGAACGAGAGGCTCTATCTCGGATTGTGGCTAACCGCATTTGCGCGTCGCCGCGTCGCTCCTGCTCCAGGATAATTTCCCCAATCAGTTTGTGTCTCGTGGTGCTCCCGGGGTAAAAATCCGGTGCATCGTGCATAGTGTGTGGATGTACCCCTAATTAGGGGCAGACGTGATGTTGCGGTAGGCCCCAGAACCTCATCCCCCCATCACGTGGTGGTGCGGGGTCAGAAGTTACCTTTAAGAGGGAACGGTAAGGCGTCAGAATTCCCCATTTGCCTTTGTGTTGTAACTCAAAGTTTCCCTCTCTGGATCCTGAGCCTGACACGCAAGGCTTCCCGTGGTGGACGGTCCCTCCTGACCGACTCGGGTGCGCGTAACGGCGCGCCCGCGTCTTCGACGAAAACCTAGCTACACTTTTAGGTGTTTGGTCGGGCGAGGGGTTAGGGCGGCTTCCCGTCAACTTTTGATCAAATGATGGCAATTCCATATCGACTACTCGGGACAAAAATTCAAGATGTATATTCAACGAAACAGTACAGTCATGGGCGGGACGGGGACCAAGACTGGGACTCCTTTTTGTGGTGATCCCATTGATCATGGCAGGAATACACATCGTTTTACATATTCGGTCTACAAGTGTTACATGGTCTCCCAGTGATATTTTGACTTACTGCAGTAAACGATCCCTACCTGGACGGGGCCCCGTCGTGACCACGTTTGAGATTTTGCCATTATGGTAGTCTGGGTTGGGCTCTATGGTCGTTTGGGCATGATGGATAAAAAAAAAATAGCAATGTCAGGGCAGAGGGGCGTGGTGGTGGGCTTAAAGTCGTGTCGCCTGGCAATTGCCCAAAATTAGATTACCATACCAAATTGCTTCTCTACGTTGAATGCAGATATTAACTCAAAACTCTCCCCGTACTGTTGGAAATGTGGTAATATGTGTTCACCAGAGTATGTTCTCTAAGCATTTGTAGTCGTACTCACAAGTACACCATGGTGAGCCAACCCAAATATGGTGTCAAATTCTTGGATTCTGAGCCCCATATTCTGCCTAATAATTCATTGGGTAGAGTGCGGGGTCTAGTGAGTTCAGGTGGGGGTGGCACGGTAATCCCGCCACGGGCAGTGTGCGGCAAATCGGCAAACTGCAGGGTAACAAAGAGACCCATCGATCAGGGGTGCCGTGGTGCTGTCACTGTGGCAGATTTGTGGTGCTGATGTTGGAACCAGTGGGTGGCGGGGCGCGGTGAGATTCGGCAAACTATTCAGGCCAGGGGGGGTCATTCTGACAGGAAAATGAATGGGTCTCATCAGGTTAGGTATGCCAGGTCTCTGGACATACAGATACAGAAGCATTCCCAAACGTCTCGTGGGGTTAGAGGTGGTTTCCCAGGAAGTCTCAATTAACTGTAGCATAGTGCCACGATCCCTCCTCCTACCCTACAGTTTGGGAGGGAGAATAGTCCAAAAAATCTCATTATTCGGTTAGGTCTCCTCAAATCAGGGAAAATTTCAGCGTTATGACGGGACCACAAATTTCGTTGGGCCCCATTTTGCCCTACCTGGTCGAGAATATTCGATATTAAAAACCCGCCCCGGATTCCCATTAGTTAACTCATTACGCCATTTGGGGCTGGTCATAGGCAGACCTCTCAAAAAGCGGCTTATGATCAGCCTCGGCGCATAGGAATCTGCCGACAGGTAGGTACCTAAAAAGTGCAAGCGTGCTCTGAATCAAAAAAGTTAGGTTTCTATAACAATCTGGGTTTTTTCGGTAGTCACAAGACGAATTCAGCATAGGCTCAAATTTCTCATTTTTATCGGTGTTCTCAAAAAAGGCGCCTGGCTCCTCACCGTATAGCGGAACAGTCATTTGGAGAGGTGTGGTGAAAAATTTTTCAGAATAAATGAGTCAAATGGTTTCTGTGCAATGGCTCCGTAGCTTTCCGAATGCTTCCTCGCTTTGCTGTGTCCATTAATTCGTTGTGCTTACAACAAAGGGTTTGGTGGGTTAGGAAATTTTGCTTTATTAGTAATAGTTACAAGTCCAAAAGCTTGTAGTTGTTTGGAGGTTTCAGGTAGATCTGTTATATTCCCAAATTGGCATTTAGAGGGTCCCAGCTTAGACCCCACCTTGGCCTTACCGATCGAGGGGCGGTGATGAGGAGTACAGTATGTCGTCTATGTAAATTAAGCATCTTCTCTAAACCTTTTTAAATTTGATTAGCATGCACCCTTGGAAGGCGCCTGGTGAACTTGGGAAAAGTAAAACATTGTATTCCATACTGTCCGTGAGAAAAATGACAAAGGAGGCTTTCTCCCTTGGTTTGGGGTCCCAATTTTGATTGCTAGGTGCCTATTCAAACTGGACATAAAATTTCTGTTTAGTACGGGCAACCTGTGTCGGCTATGCGGGTATAAATCGCGCTCAGTGAGCCAATTTGAGTTTGCGAAAATTGCGCGCCGAACGGGGTGCCGTCACTTTTGGTGGTGCCCCAATGGGAGGTGTTATGAGGCCTCCTTCTCACCATATTGTTTAGTTCCTCCTCGTTCGCGTCCCGTGAATGTGCCAAGCGACAGGGCGCTGCTTAGATGGGGTTAGCGTCTCGTCCTGCCCGATATGGTGTACGCATCTCTAAATAAACCATGCACACTAAATATGTATCATTTTGAACTGTAGTTGTTTTAGGTATGTTGCAGTTCATAGGGATAAGTGGTAGTTTGTCCAAAAATACAATTTTGCTCAAATCTTTGCCTATGCGTCCGTATCGATCGCTTCTTTTTGTTCATTTATGCTTCTACTACGAGTGTCTCGGGTGACCCCGATATTGTTACGTATTTTAACGTGTCGAATGCAGACTAGAGCAAGTATTTGCTGTCATACAGAAACCCGTCATCACGTTTAGTGTGTCCCATTGCTTGTCCTCACGTGGCAACAGGTGTAGCTCCCAAAATTCGTCTTTGGTAG